>JARBWK010000015.1:43743101-43981517 GCA_030556195.1 Anolis apletophallus | reverse complement strand
GCTGTCCTTCCTTGAGTCAAGGAAGGAGGGCGCAGAGTGAGGAGGTAGGAAGAGAAGCCCCCGGGGCTGGCGGGACATGCGCAGAACTCAGAACATGACAGGAGGCAGAGGCGCCACGCTTCCTGCTGCGATGCCCCGGCAGCGGCCCCTGAGGGCAGCGCTACTCCTCCGCCGCCTCCTCCTTTAACTCAAGGGAGCGCGGGAGGGAGGGAGGTAGAGGGAAGCTCTGCCCCGGAGCCACTGCCAGGCATGCGCAGCAGGAGCACCCTCTGCCTCCTCCACCATGTTCCTGGGTGCCGCGCATGCCCGGCAGCCCCCTGCTTCCTCCTCCTCCTCGCACCTTCCTTCCCTTGACAAAGGGGCGGGCGATGGCGGGGGCATTCCCTCCTCCCCCGCCCTCGCAGCGCTCTCCCCACCCCCCGAGAGAGAGAGTGTGTAATCTCCATGCCGCTCATTGCGGTTTTGTTCCAACATTTTTTTTGGCCCGTGTGAATTGCGCCCCCCCTTGGCTTGCGCCCCTAGGCCATGGCCTAGGGTGGCCTTATGGATAATCCGGGCCTGAATGGTGTAGCGAACATTATTTTGCCCCCCCCAAACATTATATTGGCCCCCTAAAAACATTATGGGTGGGGAAAGAGCCCTTCTTCTGACGCAAAGAGGTCTCAGAATTCGCCTAAATTTTTGGGAGAAGAAGGGGCGGAATCAGGGGCGCAATGCCGGGCCAAAGGGAAGAGCCAGAGGGCGGCCTCTTTGCAGGGCGGGGTGTTGCCTCCTCCGTACCTCTCCTACCGCCCGCCTCGGCCCTGCGCTGGGCTCCTACTTTTCTTTCCCCCACGTGGGCACTGCTTCCTCCTCTTCCTCGCGCTCCTCAGCACTTCCTCTTCGTCCCAGAGGTCTTCCCTGTGCTATTACCGCACCGGCGGCACAAGCAACCTCTTCCTGCGCTCCAGCACACCGCTCTCCTGGCGTGCCCAGCAGCGCCACTACTCGCCGGGCTCCTCTTGACCGTGGAACATCGGCCGGATGCTGTCTGGCGGGCGGAGGAATGCGCCCTTGACCCCGCTGGCACCCCCACGCAGCGGCGTCCTTTTGCCTACCGGTAGGACCGCCCCTGCTGGTGAGTGGGATGGGCTGGTATGAGAAGATATGGTTCCTATTTCCCTCCTATATGAATGTATTTCCTATAGGCTTTCCCCTTGCCTATGTACCCATATGAAATATGAAATGCCACCTTTTTGTGGCCCCAGCATACCAACAGCCCAGGAAACTTCCTGGGATGGTAATCCCAGAACAAAGGATGTAAGACAATAACTGGGGCATTCCTGTCTCCTGGTCCCACTCAAATACGGCCCTGCAAAGGAAGGCTGAGCAAAGGCATTTCCTCTCTGCTCTGCAAGCCGGTCTCCGTGTCACAAAGTCACCACGGAGAAAGGCATCATCGCCGTCTTGCCATTTGATTGACACCAAAGCTGTCCCTCGTATAATGACAGTTCTCGGAGAAGCCCCCAAGGGCCTCCGACCGCCTGCCTCTTCTCATCGGCTGAAAATCCTATTATTTCCCTGTCGAGCCATGCCAAAGGTTGTCGAGCCACAATAATTCACCCCTGAAGATGTATCGTTCACAAAGGGCTCAAAATAAATATATGACAGCTGTTAAAGAAAAATTTTTCCAAATAATATTACAACAGAATATACCGTTTTCACCAGAAATATATATTTTTATTGGGACTGTGTCATGTCCAGCAGTTGGTGGTGGTTACTCGGATGCCTAGCAGCTGTGTTGGAGTTGTGTTGGTAAATGTAAATAAGCAGGCGCTTTACCACAGTTTTCGAATCAAGATATAGCCTGCAGTACTGCCAACCTTTGTTTTGGTGTGATCGATTGCTGCTGGTGATTAACCAGCTGCGCTAATGCCTGGCCTGATCTACATCGATGGGCACGCCTTCAGCTGTTTCCAACTGCTGGACGCAGCAGCTGTCGATGAGATTCTGATTGCAGCCAGGCCAACTACATGCTCCCTCGACCCGTTCCTCTCCTGGCTAGTTAGATCTTGTTGGGAGGGGTTACGAGACCCCCTGTATAGGATAATCAACAGCTCACTTGAGTAAGGAGTGTTTCCAGGGGGTTTGAAAGAGGCCATGGCAAGACTGCTACTGAAGAAACCGAACCTAGATCCTTCGGTTCCCTCCAGTTACCGCCCGGTTTCGAACCTGCTGTTCCTGGGTAAGGTGATGGAGAGGGCAGTGGCGGGTCAGCTGCAACAGTTCTTAAATGACACAGCTGGACTCGATCCCTTCCAGTCTGGCTTCTGTATCGGGCATGGGACGGAGACTGTGCTTGTCTCCATTACAGACCAACTTCGCTGCCAGTTGGACCGTGGTAGGTCAGTGCTGCTGGTGTTGTTAGATCTCACGGCAGCTTTTGACATGGTAGATCACGCATTATTGACCCACCGTTTAGCCGCGACAAGAGTTAGGGGGACTGCCCTTAAATGGGTGGACTCCTTTCTCCAAGACTGGGGACAACGTGTGGAGAGGGGATGGCCTCTGGGAGACTCCCAATAAGTGGTGGGGTCCCCCAGGGAGCTATCCTCTCCCCTTTATTGTTGAACATCTACATGCGTCCGCTTGCCCGACTGGTTCGCGACTTTGGTCTGGAGTGCCATCAGTACGCTGATGACCCCCAGCTGGTGCTGAAAATGGACGGCAGGCTGGACACCGTACCCGATTGTTTCCATCAATGCCTTGAAGCCGTGACTGGATGGCTGCGCACCAGCCGGTTGAAGGTGAATCCATCGAAGATGGAGATCCTGTGGTTGGGTCGCCCTGGTGTCGATGAGTGCTGGTTGCCTACTCTGGTCGGCGAGCGGTTAAGTCTGTCGTCTTTGGTAAAAAGCCTGGGGGTCCAACTAGACCCACTGCTATCGATGGAGGCTCAGGTCTCCGCGGTTAGCAGGTCCGCATTCTTCCATCTCCAACAGGTGACTGGCTCCTTACTTATCCAGGAATGACCTAGCCACGGTGATCCAGGCGATGGTCATCTCGAGGCTAGACTACTGTAACGCCCTCTATATTGGCTTTCCCTTGTTGACAACCCGGAAACTCAAGCTGGTGCAAAATGCTGCCGCTCGATTGCTGGTGGGAGCACCTGTGAGAGAGCACATCACCAGGCCCGGATTACCCATAAGGCCACCCTAGGCCATGGCCTAAGGTGGCAGCCATGGGGGGGGGGGGCAGGTCCGCCCCCCCAAAAAATTTTTAAAAATTGTTTTTTTAAATTTAAAAAAGTTCCTTCTTTGGGCGCCCCGAGCCTGCAGGAAGGAGCAGTATATAAAAGTGAACAATAAAATAAATAATAAAAAATAATAACCGTATCTATTTATCATGACTTTTTGTGTGACTTGTATCTTTCTGTGTACTTTATTTATTGTATATAAATTGTGTAAAACATCTATATGAAATGTAAGAAGGTGTAGCCCAGGGACGGCCACCACTCCATATAACCCTGCTGAGATAATCTCTTGGGAACAGGACGGCTGGGCATACCGCTCTGGCCGCTTCCCAAGCCAGTAATCACCGGTTTCTCTTCAGATCGTATAAATCTTTCGCCTTTTACTAAAGTAATCACCGGACCCGTTGTGTATGTATATGCAGAGATAGGTGACTTCAGCCCATATAAACCCAAACCTATTTGTCAAGTTATACCAGGCCTGGGCAAACTTTGGCCCTCCAGGTGTTTTGGACTACAACTCCCACAATTCCTAACAGCCGGTAGGCTGTTAGGAATTGTGGGAGTTGTAGTCCAAAACACCTGGAGGGCCAAAGTTTGCCCAGGCCTGAGTTTTATGGTTCACTTGAAGCTGAGAGATTGCTGCCCACAGAAGCAGAAGCTCAGAGTATGTGCATTTTGTTGAATCCTTTTATTGACAGCTGTGATGAATTCCCTACCTGGTAGGCTAGGTCAGGTGAAGCCTGAAAAAGTAGGCCCAAAACATTGGCAGCCGTTTTAGATAGGCTGTATGGAATCGCCCATCTTAATTCTCATTTCCAATGAGCCGCCTGAGGGACATGTGGGTAGTTAGGATTGGCTGGTAGAGAAGGGTGGAGCCTAACTTGGAAAAAAAATGCGCTAAAGAGCGGGCGCTTTTGAAATCTGACAGCACTCTAGTGTTTGGGTGTCAGAGGAGAAGCAGGAGAAGTAGAGAAGAGTTAGGGTTAGTTAGTGTTAGCAAGAAGAAGCCTGAAAGTGGTCAGGTGGCTAGCTGAGTTAGCTGGCGAGTAGGTTCTACAGCTATCAAGGAGAATAGTGTGTAGAGGAGTAGATAGATAGATCCGGAGTAGGACTATCTGTGTTGGAGTTAAGATTTGCTAGGCAGAAAGGAGATCCTGTCAGTACATTCTTGGAGGGAGAATTTTGTAACTAAGATCTGAAGCAGGGGTCGGGAACCTATGGCTCGGGAGCCACGTGTGGCTCTTGTCATGATTGCATCTGGCTCTCCAGAGCAGCCCGGGCCTCGGTTTCCCAGCATGATGCAGTGGGCAGGAGTGATGCAAATGTGCCACGACTGTCGCTTCCGCAGCGCCATTGCTGCCTCTTCCTCATCCCCCGCTGCTCTCGGGCCCTGCGCCTCTTCACCGGGATGGCAGAGACCAATGGCGGTGCCCGTCCCTCGTCTTCCTCTTCATCCTCCACCACAGGCCTCGGGAGGCGGAGGCGGGCTTGGCCCTGGCTGCCCCGTGGGACGCCCAGCTCATAAGCCCTCATCATCGGGCAACTCAAGAGCTGCTGCCTCTTCAACGCCTTCTGAGGGACTGCCTGTCCGCCTTGGCCCCACCCTCCTCCCCCTTCCTTCTTTCCTTCCCCGCACCCTCCTCTTCCTTCCTTCCTTCCTTTTCCCCTTTTTCTTTCATTCTTTTTCCTCCCCTCCCCCTACCTTCTTTCCTCCCTCCTTCTCCATTCCTCCCTTCCTCTTCCATTTTACCTTCTCTTTCCTTTTCCCTCCCTCTCTCCCCTTCTTTCCTCCATTCTCCCTTTCTTCCTTCCTCTTCCTTTCTTTCTCCCTCTTCACCCTTTCCTTCTCTCCTTCCTTTTCCTCCCTCTCCCCATCCTTCTTTCCTCCATTCTCCCCTTCCTTCCTTCCTTCCTTCCTTCCTTCCTTCCTTCTTTCCTTCCTTCCTTCCTTCCATCCTTCCTTCTTCTATTTCCCCCTCAAGTCTTCCTTTTCTTCCTTTCTTTTCACTTCCCTCTCTCTCCCCTTCTTTCTTTTCTTCTTTCCCCTTCATTATCTTACTTTTTCCTCACCCCCTTTCCTTTCTTTTCCCCACCCTTGAATTCAATCTTAAAATACTGTATATATTATATATATTCTATGGCTCTCACTGAAATACATTTCCCAATACTTTGCTTTCATGGCTCTTTGAGTCCAAAAGGTTCCCGACCCCTGGTTTAAAGGAACCATGCGCTTTCATGCCAAAGTCTCTGAACCATTAAGCTTAATACCTATTTGTAATTTTTCTTAAATAAACTTCAATGTTTTGTAGTACAAAACATCTGCCTGACGTGTGCGTCTGTCAAAGAAGTCTCAAATCGGTTCCCTGCAGCAATCAAGAGTCTAATGGTGGCAGCGTACCTTTTGAAGAAGTAACCTCCGTGCCCAGGCCTGGATGCAAGTCCAGAGCCTTTGCTTTCTGAAGCTCTTCTCTTTGTTTGACATGGACCTGGACATTCAAGTCCAACGGAAGCCCATCAACACTTACTATAGCGTAGGTGCAATACGGTTGATCCGCCGCATAAGAAGTGGCACGAGTTGTTTGTGAAATCCCCAAAACACCCGTCAGTCAGGTTGTGCGAATTTATCTACAGGCTTCTTCTCCTGCGTTTCCCCAGACGCGGGATTTGTCTCCATGGGAAATAAGCTCCTTCCTTCCTCTCTCAAACAGAACCAAAGTCCGGCACGAAGCAGGGAAATCTTGCTCAAATAAAGGGTTATTCGGAGCTATTTCTGAACATGGATCCAAAGCTCAGCATTGAAGCCTCGCCGCCGCCGGAGAAATCCTCAGTTTCTTCTCTGACAATTTCCCAATTCTGTTATCTATTTGAAAACCCTTCCGATATTTCACGATCGCGATCCTATTGGGGATGGCTGCTAAAAAGACCAAGGAATGGGTTCTAGAGCAAGCGAAAGGGATGAAACTTCCTTTTCTCCACCCCTTCCTCTTCTCATTCTCTTTCCATTTTCCCTTCCCTTTCCCTCTTTCCTTCTCTCATTCGGTGAACCTTTTCCCTCTTTCCTTCTCTCATTCGGTCCCTTTTACTCCCCTTCCCTTTCCTCCTTTTTCTTTTTTCCTTCCTTCCATTCTCTCTCCCTCCTCTCTTCCTTTTCCCACTCCTTCTCTTTTATTTCCTTTCTACCTCCCTTTTATCTTTCCTTTTTACTCCCTTTTTTTCTCCCTTCTCCTTCCTTCCTTCTCTCGTTCTCTCCCTTTTGCCTTTTCTCCCTTAGTCCCTCTTTTCTTTCTCCCACCCTTCCTTCCTTTTTCTACCGCCTCATTCTTTTACTTCGCCTCCTTTTCTCCCTCCCTCCCTCCCTCCCTTTTCTCCCTCTTTCTCTCTCCCTCTTTTATCTTTCATTTTCACTCCCTTTTCTCCCGCCTTCCTTCCCTTTCTCCCATTTACTCCTTTGCCTTTTCTCCCTCCCTTCTTTCCTTTTCTCCCTTACCCCTTTCTTTTCTCCCTCCCTCCCTTTTCTTTCTCCCTCCCTCTTTTATCTTTCCCTTTTACTCCCTTTTCTCCCTCCTTCCATTTTTCTGTTTTCTCCTTCCTTCCTTCCTTCCTTCCTTCCTTCCTTCCTTCCTTCCTTCCTTCCTTCCTTCCTCCGTCTTCTCAC
Organism: Anolis apletophallus; assembly: GCA_030556195.1. Taxonomy (NCBI): domain Eukaryota; kingdom Metazoa; phylum Chordata; class Lepidosauria; order Squamata; family Anolidae; genus Anolis; species Anolis apletophallus. Next base: position 43,974,630 of record JARBWK010000015.1, on the reverse strand, counting down.
ACCTTCCCCTTTCCTTTCTCACTTCCTCAGGCCCGGATTAACACCTTTTTGCGCCCTAGGCCACACTTTGGATTTACGCCCCCTTTAAGCCAACCGCTACCGCACCCCCCACCCCTCACCCAGACCCACACTAAAAATATATCGTATCATACAACTTACCTCAAATTCACTCAGGTAGCCCAAGACATCTCAGTTGATCAGTAATATCCAAATAAATCAACAATAACCCACGCCGATCAGCGCAGGTGTATCCGCGGGGCTCGCGAGGTGCCTGGGCCGGACCCACCTGTAGCATTTTTAAAATGTCATCCCAATGCAGTGGCAGGGAGTTCCACAGTCACGCTTTCTGCCCAAAGCGGGACTCGAACTCAGGACGCTAGGACAGAAGCACCGCTGCCGAAGAGGAGTCAAGGGACGTGGGAGCCAATCACAGAAGCGCTTTCCCAAGGGCGGGAATTCAAATGGGAGAGTGACACCCAGCAGGGCCAATGAGGGGACAAGAGGGCGCCAAGAGGGCGGGGCCACCTGAGGCGGTGACGCGGGCTCCCTGGGGGAGCGACTCCATCTCTGGCGGGGCCTTCCCGGTCCCCGTCGCATGGCGCCCGGGCGCTTACCTGCTCGAAGCACGGCCTGCCCAGCTGGAAGGGCAGACCCTCCTCGGCGCCCACCGCCATCCCCGTGAGTCTGCTCTCTCTCTCTCTCCGCTGCCCGGCCACGCCCCCTGGCTCCACCCTCACTGCCTGCCATTGGCCTGGCCCCACCGCAGCCCCCGCGGGGCATGCCAGGAGGCGTAGTCTTTCTCCTGCGGGGAGGGAGGCGGAAATGGAGAGAGGTGCACGACGGGAAGTGTAGTCTTCAGGGCAGGGCCCGCTTTCATACACATCTATGGGCGAGGCCGAGGGAGGGTGGGAAAAACGTGTTGCAACGTATTTTTTTGGTCCGTGATCTGTACCCCCCCCCCCTGGTTTGCGCCCCTAGGCCATGGCCTAGGTTGGCCTTATGGGTAATCCGGGACTGCACTTCCTCCTTCTCTCATTCTCCCCCTCCTTTCATTCCCCTTCCTTCTCTCCTTCACCCCCCCCCCCCCAAAGGAAAAGAGTAAATAACGACAACGGAAAGAGACGGGGCAGTTTCCTCTTGCTTTATTTTACAATTTCTCATGAAAGGTATGTACAGCACATGGGTGTTATATTTCAATTGGTGTTTTTTAATTGTTTTGTTGGATGTATTATTATTATTTTATTGTTTGCCTCCGTGCAGGACACGCGGGCATGTTGCATAAGTAGAAACCTTCCAAACGTTTTATGAAAAACCAAAAGTAAGAAATAAAGCACTGAACTGAGACCCCTCCCAGCTAAGGATGGACAATGTCAAAAAAGAAGAGAAGAAAATATCATTTCTCGGGGAGGAGGAGGGGTCTCCGGGTGGAAGCCCCCTCCCCACTGACCCACTTGACCCTTTCCAGTAACCCTGTATTGTCCAACAGCAGCATTTGCACCACAGAGGGCCCCTTGTGACCCATGGACGGCTATTGGGGGGACGGGGCGGGACCCCATTTTCCTGCCCAAAGGAGAGAGACCCCCTCCTGAAGGAAACCCTGAGCCAGTGACCTCTCGAAATCTTTGCCTCCCTTTCTCCTTCCTCAGGGGCGGTCTAAGGTAATTTAAAATGGTAAGCGAACATTATTTTGGTGCCCCCCCCTCCGCGCATGCCCAGAAGCTCCTGTGCGCAGGCTCAGAAGCCTGTAAACACAGCACTCCCTATTCAGCACGTGCGCCCCCCCCCCTCTGTGCATGCCCAGAAGCTCCTGTGCGCAGGCACAGAAGCCTGTAAACACAGCACTCCCTATTTGGCACGCCCCCCCCCCTCCGCACATGCCCAGAAGCTCCTGTGCGCAGGCGCAGAAGCCTGTAAACACAGCACTCCCTATTCGGCACGTGCACCCTCTCCGCGCATGCCCAGAAGCTCCTGTGCGCAGGCACAGAAGCCTGTAAACACAGCACTCCCTATTCGGCATGCGCCCCCCCCCCCTCTGCACATGCCCAGAAGTTCCTGTGCGCAGGCGCAGAAGCCTGTAAACACAGCACTCCCTATTCGGCACGCAGGGATGTTTGCTATGGCGCGGCATCGGAGCATACAAGGCCCAAAAGCAGAACATCGGCCGGACGCTGTCTGGCGGGCGGGGGAATGCGCCCTTTACCCAGATGGCGCCCCATGCAGTGGCGTCCTTTGCCTACTGGTAGGACCGCCCCTGTCCTTCCTCCAAAGACACCCGTCCCCCGTCATCTGCCTCTTCCTCCTCTTCCTCCGCTGGTTGGGGACACTCCGGCCCCATTCACTTCACTGGAAGAGGCCACCCACCCACCCGCCCCTTCTGGCCATAAATGGGGAACCCGGGCTCCGTCGTGGGGCCCCCTTGGCAGTTTGGGGAAACCACGTGACCCCCGCCCCCCAATGGGGCTGAGGGTGGGTAGGGGGATTCTACGTCACAGTGATAAATATATGAGAGGTTTTGGGGGGCAAAACAAAGGTCCGCACCAAACGTTTCCTTCTCTCTTGTTTTCTGTTAAAGTTAGTATGCAAAAAATCATTTCGGCAATTTATAAAATTACAAACTCTTTTTTTTTTCCTCTGGAAGGAACGGCACCGGTTAAGTTATGGTAGAAAAAAACTTCTTCTTCCTCTTCCTCTTCTTCACCTGGGGAGCGAAGGTTCAAATGGAGCTTGCATAAAATGGAGAGCCGCCCGAAGCCGGACGACACGACCCCACGAAAAAGGAGAGTGGGTGGACGGGTGGACAAAGGGGACAGAGGAAATGGGGACGACGCGACACAAAAGCAACACTTCCGAACGGCGCCAAGAGGCCCGCACGCTCGCTTGCCCGCTTCCGCCGCCACTGGCAGTTTTGGCACTTCGTTTGAGACGACAGGCTCGTTTTTCCCGGACCCGCCCGAAAAAGGCCGCGAGAAAAAGAGAGCGCTTTTTTTTACGTTTCCGGCAAATACACAAGAGACAGAGCGAGGTAAACATTCCCACAGCGGACTGGCACACGCATGCATGGGTCGGGCAGGCGGGCAGGCAGACGGACCGATGGTCGGGGTGGACCGACGGAGGCCCCTCTCCTCTCAGGCGGTGTCTTCCGGGGACCGCGTCTCCGTCTTGAGCCGGACGAACTCCTTGGCCACGTCGTCGTGGGTCCTCTGGGAGAGGATGCGCAGAATGGTCAGCCCCGTCTCGTCCGTGTGGAGGCTCCGGCGCAACGGGTGCCAGGCCGCGATGGGCCCCCTCTCCGCCGCCAGGCTGCGCAGCTGGAAGACGGACATGCCAATGACGCGGTCCTCGCGGGCAAAGCAGTAGTCCTTCACCACCAGGTGCACCTCGTAGGACCCCGGGCGCTCCTCCTTGCCCACCACGCTGGAGAGGTGGAGAGAGGAGAAGGGAGTCCTTTAGAGCAGACAGGTCTTCCTGGACTACTCATCTACCTGTTTTAGTTTGCATCTCCCCTGTAGGGTTGCCACTTTTTTTCCCGAGTTCCCAGGGAAACCTCCCACCGCCGCCTCCACGGACCCGGCACCTCATTCCCCTCCCACGCAGCCTCCTCCTCCTTACGCAAGGCCCAGAATCCCCAGCAGGCCCAAGATGCAGGTGGCCGTGTGCGCAAACCTCACTCTGGCTCCCTCTCTCCGTGAGCGCCTCCTGCCGCTGCCGCCCCTTCCGCCCTCCCTTCCTTCCAGGAAGGCCTGCCTCTTCTGGTCCATCACTCCTGGCGCGCACAACCAAATCACCCCCTCTCCCTTCTGTTTCCCTTCTGCGCTCGCCTCTCTTTATGCTCAAGAGGGAGCGCTAGAGTGGCCAGGGAAGGCACCAAGATGGCGGCGCTGTCGGCTCGGGTGAGTAAGCCGGACCAGGCCTGGTGTTTGTGTGGGGAGAGCGGCAGCTACCGGGCATTCACGGAGAGTTCTCCTTTCCTTCCTTCCTCACTGCTGGCCCGGCCTGGCCTCCTGCTGCCACCTGTCCTGTCCTGTCAATATGGGACAGGAGCTGAAAATACGGGACACAAAATTCAGGGCAAAAATATGGGACATCCCGTATAATACGGGACAGGTGGCAACCCTACTCCCCTGTCTATCTAATCCATGGGTGCTCAGGAAGTCGATCGCGAATGACTAGTCGATCCCAAGCCCATATGAAGTCGATTCCAGCTGGATGGGGCGAGTCGCCGCACACACCCGGGAAGGGGATCCTCCTTGCCTTCGCACACACACTCTCTCAATCTCTTCGCCGCCTTCCTCCTTCCTGCTGCGTGCTTTCGTGAAGCAGGAAGTCACCTTCCCTTCCTGCTGCGTGTGTGCGCAGGCCCCTCCCTGCAGGATGCGCGCTCCTGACTTGGATGCGCGCCCTTCCCATGGTGACTTCCTGCTTGGCGAATGCAGCGGCGCGGAGATGGAGAGAGCATTCGTGGGCAGGCAAGGAACATCCCCTTCCCGTTGCCATCCCGTTGCGCACGCAGAAAGCAGGAAAGGATGGGGACTTCTTACTTGGCAAACGCAGTGGTGAGGAGATGGAGAGAGCGTTCATGGGCAGGCAAGGAAGAAGTCCCGCATGGCCGGAAGGCGGCAGCAGGAGTGCACGCTCGCGCGCATACGCACCAGGTAGATCTTTTCAATTTGGTTGTTCATGGATATTGGGGTCTGTGGGTATATATTATATGAATGTGCACTCCTACTCACAACTGGAAGGTCTCGTTGTACTTGGGCGACCAGGTGTTGCTCTTGGTCTTGGTGCCGTGCCTCCGGCGTTTGTCGCTGAGGCTGGGGCCCAGCAGGAAGACCTCCACGAAAGGGCGGAACATGTTGCTCGTCTGCCACTGGAGCTTGTTGATGGCGATCACTGGACACAACAGTGACAGAGAGAGTGAGGACCCCTGGTGCCATGGCTCTGAGCACAGGCAGACCGACCGAGGACCCCTCTGCTCTCCCGCCTCTGCTTTGTGTGTGTGTGAGAGAGAGACGCACCTTTGACCGTCACTTTGTGCTCCCCGGTCCCTGGCTGCGGAGTGACCTCCACCTGGACGTTGATCTCCCCCACTGGCTTCTCCGTCCCTTGACCTGCAACGAAAGGAAATGCCGATTGGGGACAGAGCGTCTGTGGGAAGTGGGTACAACAGGCGAAATCCAAAGCAGCATGCGGCCAAGAGGGATTTCTGTTGGCTTCTGCACCTAGGTGTTGATGCCCAGTGCCCCAATATCTCTAGTCTCTTTATTTCCCAATCAAAGACTAGAAACTAGGAGATTAAAAATGCAATGGTTTAATTCTGCAGAAGAACTAAAGGGCGGTTGCAGCCACGATGGCTGTGGCTGCAACACAGGCATCGTGCATCACTCACAATGCAACGGTGTGCTGCCAGGGAGGGGCCCAGAAGAAGGATCTGTGTGTGTGTGTGTGAGAGAGAGAGAGAGGGAGGAGCTTCTGCTTAGCCCTCTTTCCATGTGTGCATATGGGATTGGGGGGATGTTTTGCACAGGTTTCGTTCCATGCACGGCTTTCAAAGCCCGGCCGGCACTGATAGGTCCAAATCCAATGGCGGAGGCTGCTTTCTGAAAGCCTGTCTTTGGGGAGCCTTAATCCATCTTCCCGAAGCAGTGCGATTAAAGCTTTCCTTTTCAATCATGCCTCCCCCTCAGACAGACATTTGTGTGTGTGTGTGTGTATGAATATGTGTGTACACACACACACACACACACACACACATGGGAAGGACTGCAAAAGGGAGGGCATGTATATATGTGTGTGTGTGAACTCGCCACGGGTCAGCGCAAGAGAGGCGCCCCCAAAAAGAGATATAAGGACGCCCTGAAACAACATCTCAGGCTCGGCCAGATTGATCACCAACAATGGTCCACCCTGGCCTCACATCGGGAGGCATGGAGACGCACTCTCCACAATGCTGCGGCCTCTTTCGAGAAGTCATGCCGAACAAGTCCCGACAACGCAGAAAGAATCGCAACTTGGAAACAACATCACCCAAGGAGGCTTTCTGCTGTGCTTTCTGCAACCGAACTTGCCTGTCTCAGATTGGCCTTTTTAGTCATCAACGCGCTTGTAAAAACTGAGTGCTTCCTAAGAATCTTCGTTCGTGAAGTAATGCCGAGATACACACACACACACACAGGAAGGACTGCAAAAGGGAGGGCATTGCAACCGGGGCGAGAGGGCCCGACGCCCACGCCTCCTTGGCTGCGGAGGACTCACTTTGCGCCGCCTGGGTGTCGATGAACTTGGAGACCAGGACGTCCGTGGTCTGCGTGTAGAGGTTCAGGGCGTACTTGAGCGACTGCATGTCGGGGCTCTTCTCCAGGAAGGTCTTCTTCAGGCCGCTCCCTCCGGCGTGGAAGTATTGCTGGGAGGGGATGAGAAGGGAGGCAAGGCCAAGTGGAGGCCACCCCACCGTGCGGCGCGCCCAAAGGGGTCGGCAGCCCTCCCCTCCTTGCTCACTTCCTCCCTCCCTCCGTGCCAAGGGGGCCACTTCCTCCGCAAGGCCACCCAACCACCCGCCCACCCTCTGCAGGACAGCAAAGCCACGGACGCTGCAGCCGCCCGCTCAGTTCTTCCTTCCCGGCTGGCAGGACGGTTTAATTAGCCGACAATTATTCAATCAAAATGCGTAATTAGACACGTCTCTTCCAGATAGGAGAAGAGCTCGGCAACGGAAACGCAGCCCGAGGGAACCGTGAAATTTCCTGCTGCGGATGCTTTTGAGGAAATCGGGCGGCACCCGAATGCATCACAGACACAAGGGTGGGTTTCCCCCCTTGAAGACCTCAACCACACGTCGGATGATCCTGCTAGAAGCACCGCGCGCGGCAGCAAGGCCTCTCTTTGCAGCGGCCCCGCCAACCGATCTCGTCTCGATGCCACGTGAAAGCGCCAGCGCATACCTTAATGGTGGCCAGGACCACGTCCATGACGGCGCACTGCCTCAGTGAGAGGCTCTTGGTGTCTTCCCGGATGACGTGATCCTGCAAGGGGAGGGGGTTGGGGATATGTAACAGCTTCGCGGTTTGTACCAAAGTGGGGCCAAACCCCTCGCCCGCTGCCCACTGCCCGCTCCTTGGCTGCCTCTGCCTCCTGAGATGTGCTCACCCCACAAACCCAAAACAATCCTATGTTTGGATCCCAAAGGGTTGGTCTTGGTCGGAACGAGATGGTGGATGGGAGAGGAAAAGCGTCTCCATGAGACCCCGTCTTGCCTACTCCTGATCTAGAGTCCGAGAGCTGGAAGAGACCCCCAAGGGCCATCCAGCCCAACCCCCTGCCATGCAGGGAGGCACAATCAAAGCACTCCCAATAGACAGCCTCTGCAGAAAAGCCTCCAGAGAAGGAGGTTCCACCGCACTCCCAGGCCGCCCAGGCCTCTCTCCGGGGAGTTCTTCCTCATCTTGCCAGTCAAATCTCTTTCCCTTCTTGCACCCTGGTCTCTCTTCTTCCTCTTTCTCAATGGGGAACCCTTTGAAATCTTGAGGCATGGTTCTCCTGTTCCCTCTCTACGTTCTCTTCCCCACTTCTCCCAGGAGGAAAGCAGGAAGGGAAAAGAGAAGGCAGGAAGTAAAGGATAGAAAGAAGGGTGGAAGGGAATGGAGGGAAGGAAGGGAAGACAAAACAGAGGGAAGGAAGGAAGGGAGGGAGGGAGGGAGGGAGGGAAGGATGGAGGGAAGAAAGAAAGCAAGAAAGAGGGAAGGAAGGACGAAAGGGTGGAGAGGAAGGAAGGAAGGGAATGGAGGGATGGAGGGAAGGAAAGAGCAAGGGAGAGAGGGAAGGAGGGAGAAAGGGGGAAGGAAGGAAGGACGAAAGGGTGGGGGAAGGAAGGAAGGGAATGGAAGGGAGGGAGGAAAGAGAGAAGGAAAGAAAGACAACAGGGAAGGAAGGAAGAAAGGAGAAAGAGGGAGAGAGGGAGGGAGGGAGGGAGGGAGGGAAGGAAGGACAAAAGGGTAGAAGCGAAGGATGGAAGGAAGAAAGGGAATGGAGGGAGGGGGAAAGGGAGGGAAGGGAGGAAAGACAAAAGAGAAGGAAGGGAGGAGGGGAGGGAATGATGGAAGAAAGAAAGAAAGAAAGAAAGAAAGAGGGAAGGAAGGAAGGAAGAATGAAAGGGTGGAAGGGAACAGGGGAGGGGGGAAGGGGGAAGAACGAAAGGGTGGAAGGGAACAGGGGGAGGGGGAGAAAGGGGGAAGGGAGGGAGGAAAGAGAGAAGTAAGGAAAGACAACAGGGAAGGAAGGAAGGAGAAAGAGGGAGAGAGGGAGGGAGGGAGGTAAGAAAGAGGGAAGGACAAAAGGGTGGAAGGGAAGGATGGAAGGAAGAAAAGGAATGGAGGGAGGGGGAAAGGAAGGGAAGGGAGGAAAGAGAGAAGGAAGGAAAGACAAAAGAGAAGGCAGGGGAAAGAGGGAGAGAGGGAAGGAGGGAGAAAAGAGAGAAGGAAGGAAAAACAAGGATGGAGAGCGGGAGAAAGAGGAAGGCGAGGAAGGCAGGGAGAGTGAGTGGGTAGGAAGGAAGAAGGAAAGAGAGACGGAAGGAAGGATGGGATGGTGAGGGGGAGGAGGGCCTGAGAAAAAAGCCCAAGAGGCCGCATCCGGCCCCCGGGCTTGTGTTTGCCCATAACCACAACAACAACACGAACAACAACAACAAGTATTATTACGACTGAGGGCAAAGAGCTCTAGCCCCGATCCTGCAGGGAGGAGGGGGATTCTCAAGATGGGAGGGTGGCTCAAGGACCCCCTCCCGCCACAGCCCTTCCTCCTTACCTTCAGCTTGGAGAGCTGGCCAAAGTCTTTGGCTGCGCTGAGAAGCATAGGGGGGCCCTGAGGGGGGAGAGAGAGAGAAAAGCAAAGGCGGCTCCCAATGGGGCCAAGGGTCACTCCACCCCCTGGGACCCCTTCCCCAGCTGGCCCTTTGGGATGGAAGGGGGCTCCTCATAGCCTCCCCCCTTCCCCATTCGCCCCCGCTGCTTCCTCGCCCAACTGCTGCCCTTTGAGAGGCACTAATTGGAGGCTGAGAGAAGGAACCGCAATGAGCTGCCAGGAGGGAGAGAACAGGGCCCATCTTCCTTAATGGGGTGGGGGTGGGGGGGCTGGCTTTCCTTGGCTTGCTGCTGGGTGTGGGAGGAGGGTCACCGGAGGCCACTCAGCAAAGAGAGGGCAGCAGCCTCTCCTCTGTCACGTGTTGGAAGGGCAAACAGACTGCAGCTAGCACTTTCGGGCTTGAAAAGCACGGCGAGCGTACGTTTCGCCTGAAATACACCTTGCATCCTTTTCTCCCCCAAATGCGGTTTGCCAAAGGTGCAGCAGCCTTTTCCCTCCTCCAATCTGTTGCTGTAAGCTTTCATTGCCGGAATCACTGGGTTGCGGTGAGTTTTCCGGGCTTCCTGGCCATGTTCCAGAAGCAGCATTCTCTCCTGACGTTTTCAACCCCATCTACGGCAGGTATCCTCAGAGGTGGTGTGGTATAGTGGAAACAAAGCAAGTGAGGGTAGATATCTGTGGGACAAAGGCGGTCCTACCGGTAGGCAAAGGACGCCGCTGCGTGGGGCGCCATCTGGGTAAAGGGCGCATTTCCCCGCCTGCCAGACAGCGTCCGGCCGATGTTCTGCTTTTGGGCCTCGTGCGCTCCGTAGCAAACCTCCCTGCGTGCCGAATATGGAGTGCTGTGTACAGGAGCTTCTGGGCATGTGCGGAGGGGGGGCGTGCCAAATAGGGAGTGCTGTGTTTACAGGCTTCTGCGCCTGCGCACAGGAGCTTCTGGGCATGCGCGGAGGGGGGTGTGTGCCGAATAGGGAGTGCTGTGTTTACAGGCTTCTGCGCCTGCGCATAGGAGCTTCTGGGCATGCGAGGGGGTCGCATGCCGAATAGGGAGTGCTGTGTTTACAGGCTTCTGCGCCTGCGCATAGGAGCTTCTGGGCATGCGCGGAGGGGGGTCGCATGCCGAATAGGGAGTGCTGTGTTTACAGGCTTCTGCGCCTGCGCACAGGAGCTTCTGGGCATGCGGGGAGGGGACGCATGCCGAATAGGAGTGCTGTGTTTACAGGCTTCTGCACCTGCGCATAGGAGCTTCTGGGCATGCGCGGAGGGGGCACATGCCGAATAGGGAGTGCTGTGTTTACAGGCTTCTGCGCCTGCGCATAGGAGCTTCTGGGCATGCACGGAGGGGGGGTCGCATGCCGAATAGGGAGTGCTGTGTTTACAGGCTTCTGCGCCTGCGCATAGGGAGCTTCTGGGCATGCGGAGCGGAGGGGGCACATGCCGAATAGGAGTGCTGTGTTTACAGGCTTCTGCGCCTGCACATAGGAGCTTCTGGGCATGCGCGGAGGGGGGTGCGTGCCGAATAGGGAGTGCTGTGTTTACAGGCTTCTGCGCCTGCGCACAGGAGCTTCTGGGCATGCGCGGAAGGGGGGTGCGTGCCGAATAGGGAGTGCTGTGTTTACAGGCTTCTGCGCCTGCGCACAGGAGCTTCTGGGCATGCGCGGAGGGGGGGCGTGCCCAATAGGGAGTGCTGTGTTTACAGGCTTCTGCGCCTGCGCACAGGAGCTTCTGGGCATGCGCGGAGGGAGGGGGCCGGTGCGGAATAGGGAGTGCTGTGTTTACAGGCTTCTGCGCCTGCGCACAGGAGCTTCTGGGCATGTGCGGAGGGAGGGGGGCACCAAAATAATGTTGGGGGGGGGGTGCCAAAATAATGTTCGCTTACCATTTAAAATTACCTGAGACCGACCCTGCTGTGGGATGATGTCCAGGGTGGGAGAAAGAACTCTTGCCTGTTGTGAACGTTGCAACTGGCCACCTTGATTAGCATTAAATGGCCTTGCAGCTCCAAAGCCAGCTTTGAAGCTCCAAGGCTATTCAATGCTAGTCAACGTCCACACTTGCTTCCAGCAGGCAAGAGTTCTTTCTCCCGCCCTGGACATCCTTCCACAGATATATCGACCTCACTTGCCTCATTTCCAACAGACCTCACTCCCTCTGAGGATGCCTGCCATAGATGCGGGTGAAACATCAGGAGAGAATGCTACTGGAACATGGCCAGGCAGCTTGGAAAACTCATGCAACCCAACCAGCCAACCTTTGGGGGCTCTTCTGGTTGAGGGGTCCCCTCCTTTAGGTCCCGCTTACGGTTTGGTCGGTCAACGGCGGGAGGACGATCTGCTTCTCGATGGTGTTCAGGACCAGCTTCCAGAGCTCCTTCAAGACCCGCTTCAGCACCGTCTTCTCGCAGATTTTGGCCGAGGCGCCCAACCTGCGGGGAAGGAAGTGAGGGAGGCCGCACAGGAATAAAAAGGCAGCCGAGGAGGGGGCTGCACCCCACTTTCCTGGCATAGGCGACCCACAACGCCCCTTTGCCCCCCTTACATTTTGTCGAGGAAGTCCATGAGCGGGCGCAGGACGATCTCCGCTTCCACCACGCAGTTGCCTTTGCTGTTGTCTCCCTTCAGCTGGTTCAGCTCGGCCGCCATCTGCCTCACGCACTCCCCAACCACCGGCTGGAAACTGAGGGATCATAGAATCCTAGAGTTGGAAGAGACCCCCAGAGCCCACCTAGTCCAACCCCTTCTGGCCTTCCTTCATGCAGGGCCCTGGCTGAAAAACAAGCCCCTGAACGCTGCCGAAAGGGAGAAGGGCTCAGAACAGGCATGGGCAAACCTTGGCCCTCCTGGTGTTTTGTGTTGGAGCTGTGTTCCAAGTTAGTGGGAGATTTAATAGTGTGTGTGTGTGTGTGTTAAAAGATTGGACTCTGCATGTTTGTTTCCCAAGTTCTCGATTCCTTGCAGCCACATCACATGGAACCTCACGCTCCGCTCACTGATGCTCAACTTTTGTATCCTGTTTGTTTTTGAATGCTCTGCTAGGCCAGTGTTTCCCAACTGCTGTTCCGTGGCACACTAGTGTTCCGTGACCGATCACCTGGTGTGCCACGGGAAAACCTCTCTTCCCTGGCCCCGGCCCCTGGCTTGACCCTCTGCCCCCCTCTCCTCCCCCTCTCCTGCCTCTGCTGGGTCTGCCCTTCGCCGCTCCATTCAGTGCCATTCACCCTGCGCTGCTTTGGGGAATCCTCCTCCTTCTTCCTGAGTCCGAGTCGAGTGAGTGACGGCCTTGACGGAGGCTAAGCGCGAGCGTGGGATGTGATGTGACCCACGGCCAGAGAAAATGGCGGCAGCAGCAGCGGGAGGAAGAGGAGGACCAGGACCAGGGATGGCTTCGAACTGCCTCTCCATCTCTTTGGTGGGGAACGAAGCCCTCGCTGCTGCCACCGCTGCCGCCACTGCTCAAAGCCCGAAGCTGGTGAGAAGTGGAGGCGGCGGCAAAAGCGGCGAAGAAGTCGTGCTGGCCAGGGAGCTGCGCGCCTTGGACTGGCGGCGGAAGCAGCTACGCAAAATGCGGAGCGTGGAGTTGGACGGGCTGCCCGAGTCGGCCTGCGAGGGCCCCGCCACCGCCGAAGGGGACGTGGCCTGCCTCCTCCTCCCCGCTCATGACCCTCCGACGACGGAACCTGGGACGGAGAGCGCATGAGGACTGGAAGGAGCCCATTCCTTTGGACTGAGGCCTCCTCTCCTTCTCCCTTGTTTCCTGAGGAGGGCAGGACTGCGCGTGAAGGAGAGTCACGACACAGAGAGAGCCCTGCTTCCCATACTGAGGTTCAAGAGTCTCCTGTGTGTGCATGGATCAATCTAGACCAGGTCTGGGCCACGTGGGCCCTCAAAATGTTTTGGACTCCAACTCCCCCCATTCCGAACAGCTTCAGGCCCTTTCCTCGCCGCCACTGCTGCTCGGAGTCCAAAGCTGGCGAGGAGCGGAGGTGGCGGCAAAAGCGGCAGAGAAGTCGTGCTGGCCAGGGAGCCGCGCGCCTCGGACTGGCGGCGGAAGGAGCTACGCAAAGTGTGGAGCGTGGAGGTGGAAGGGCTGCCCGAGCCGGCCTGCAAGGGCCCCGCAGCCGCCGAAGGGGACACAGCCTGCCTCCTCCCCGCTCACGACCCGACGACGGCGGCGGAACCTGGGACGGAGAGCGGGTGAGGGCTGGAAGGAGCCCATTCCTTTGGGCTGAGGCCTCCTCTCCTGTCTCCTGAGGACAGAGCTGCGGGTGAAGGAGAGTCACGACACAGAGAGAGCCCTGCTTCCCATACTAAGGTTCAAAGGTCTCCTGTGTGTGCATGGATCAATCTAGACCAGGTCTGGGCCAAGTTGGGCCCTCGAAATGTTTTGGACTCCAACTCCCACCATTCCTAACAGCCTCAGGCCCTTTCCTTTCCCCCCCTCAGCCGCTTAAGCGGCTGAGGGGGAAAAGGAAGGGCCTGAAAAGTGGTGGGAGTTGATGTCAGCACCTGGAGGGCCCAAGTTTGCCCAGACCTGGTCTAGATGCACCCATAACTCAATGCTCAAATTACTTATCTATATTGGTTCATCTATGTTGTGTTCATCGAAACAGGCCCAGGTTTCACACTGAGTGTATAAATACATTTAAAAACGTATTAACTATATGTATTACTGTGTTAGAGTGTCATTTTGTGTCATTATGGTTGGTGGTGTGCCCCAGGAGTTTGTAAATGTAAAAAGTGTGCCGCGGCTCAAAAAAGGTTGGGAAACACTGTGAATGTTTCCCTTTGTGTGTCTGTCTGCTGGAATCCACCCTGGGTCCCCTCAGGGAGAGACAGAATCCAAATAAAGGAGTATTATTATTATTATTATTGCTACTATTATGAATGGCCTTGCGGTACCTGTCTCCGTAGATGACGCTGAGGTCGTCCAGGACACCACTGAGCTTAGCCTGCAGGTCCTTGAGGGCCGAGCTGGCCTCCGGGTCCAGCTGCAAGAGAGCCAAAGGGGTCAGCGGCCGAGGCCCCCCTTGCCCCCCAGCGCCCTCCCCATCCGCAACGGCTTCTTTCTATCCAAAAGGAGGAGGGAGGCCCCTTTCTTCAGTGGAAAGGAGCAAAGGCATTCATTCATTCGCACCCGCCTGCCTTTCAGAGGAGGAAGAGGAAGAGGCGACATTAATGGGAAACCAACGTGGAAGTCCAAGGCCCTGGAGGGTGGCATCAGGTCCATGGCTGGTGGGGCCCGGGGGTCATGACCTGCAGCCCTTTTGCCTTGGATGGGGTGGGGGTCTAGGGGAGTTTCCACGCTGGTTTGCATTAAGTGTTGGCAGAAGCCGTGCATCCAGCTTGGGAGGGGGGGGGGGGGAGAAGAAGAAGAGGAAGTGTGTGGCAGCTGAGTTGGGGGGCATGCTATTGCCCCGGTGGGGCCAGAGGGCACTTCCTGCTTCCCCCCTGTCCATCCATCCATCCAGCAGACTCCGGGGGGTCCTTTGGCATGCTCGGTCCCCTCCTTTTGGGAGCCCAAGGTTCTTCGCAGAGGGAGAGCCTTGGAGAAGCGCACACAGATCTCTCTTGGGGTTGGTAGGAAGCGTGTCCATGCTCAGGCATTCACATTTAGCCCCCAAGGAAGGAGAAGGTGCCGCCCCACACCCTGGAGCCCCTCTGCAGTACTGCCCAGCGGGCCCTTAGGCCGCTGGACTCTGTGTCAGGATGACCATCGCTGAGAGGAAGGCTCGGTACAAGAGCAGCACCGTGGCCTCCTTGACCCAAGGGCCAGACTGCTAGGTATCAAGCATTAGCCGCTTTGAGTCTCCTTACAGAGAGAGAAGCGGGGTATAAATAAGCATAACAACAACAACAACAGCCATGCCCTACACACGTTTACGGTCCTCACGGATGGCAAGGACAGACAGGCATTTGAGGAAAGTGTTGTAGGGGAAACCATCCCCATCCTCCTCTCATCTGACAACTCTCAGGGACAGTTGACTTCCTCCCACGAGTGTCTCCAGACAGGCCTGGATTAACCCCTTTTAGCCCCCTAGGCCACACTTCCAGTGCTGGCATCGGCCCCCGCGCTTCCCTCCGCCGCTTTCTCTTCACGGCGCGCCCTCTTTACTAGTAAAGGAGGGTGCACGCGAGGAGGAAGGAAGGGAAGCCCCGCCCCCGGTGCCGGCAAGGGGGTGCCCTTTCCTTGACAAGGGGGGGGGCACCATTCCCTCCTCCCTCGCTCCCTCACAGTGCTCTCCCCCCGCCCTCCCCCGAGAGAGAGAGTTGCGTTGTGGTTTTTTTGGGGTCCGTGTGAATTGCGCCCTTCTTGGCTTACGCCCCTAGGCCATGGCCTAGGGTGGCCTTATGGGTAATCCGGGCCTGTCTCCAGATACAGATGGGTAGTTAGACCCTTAACGTTTGTAAACAGAGATGCAGCTCTTTCAAAGGAAGCCTCTTTGCGACATTCAAAACCTGGCTCTGCTCCTCTGAATCACTAAAGCCCGTTTACTCTGCTGCTTTGCTCAGAAGCTTCTGCGCTGCTAAACTGCTGCATTTTGGTACCGCTTCGTGTTTACTACTTTTTCCAACCCCAACAACCCACAGGCCCAGCTGAGGTTTGAAATGCTTGTTTGGAGGTTCTAGCAGGGGAGCGCAGCTATCGTAAACCCGGGACCGAAGACTGGAAACCTCGGTACACTCCTTCTATACCTGGGGCGTCGTCCTCTTCCACCGAGCGCGCAGCTTCGGGAGGGACACACATGGAGTGGTGAGGGAGGAAGGGGACACCTGCCTAGTCAGCCAGATCAGCCGAATCAACCCTGGCGATCAATGGGGTGACAGATGTCGCAGCCAGATCGCCCTCACATCCAGGTTTGAAATGCACTGCGTGTACCCCATTCAAAGATGGCTGCTCCTGCACAGCCCCCCTCCCCTGATGGCGGACCCCCGACCTTTGCACCCTGGGCCTTTCGTCTGGTTCCCGTCTGGCTAAAAACGGCAGGCTAGAACGGATATGCTTCTGTGGCTTCACAAAGGAAGTCCTGGCTGGCCTCATTTCGCACGCGGTGCCTCCAGATGCAAAAAGATAATTAGACCCTTAACTTTGGTAAAGAGAAACGCAGCTCTTGCAAAGAAAGCCTGGCTCTGCTCCTTTGAATCGGTAAAGCCCGTTTGCTCTGCCGCTGGACTCAGAAGCTTCTGTGCTGCTAAACTGCTGTACTTTGTTACTGCTTTGTTTTGACTGCTTTTCCCAACCCGAACGACCCACACGCCCAACACGCACCCCATTCAAAGGTGACTGCTCTTCCGCAGCCCCTCTCCCCTGATGGCAGAGCCCCGACCTTTGCCCCTCGGGCCTTCGTCTGGTTCCCGTCTGGCTAAAAATGGCAGGCTAGAATGGAAATGCTTCCGTGGCTTCACCAAGCAAGCCCCCGCTGGCCCCGTTTCGCACGCAGTCTAGGATAGAAGCCATGGTCTTTTGTCTGCTCAGAAAGATCGGGAGCGTGAGGAGGCGGAGGCCGTGCGGATCTTTCGTGGCAACGGAGCATGTGCAGAGGGTGCTCTGACGGAAGGGAGGGAGGGAAGGAAGGAGATGGAGGGACAAAGGGACAAAGGCAGGGCCCCCTTGCCGACTGCGCAATGGCCGGCGCTGGGCCGCAGGGCAGGAGCCAGGAGGAAGAATGAACAGAAGATGCTTACTAGGCAGCACAAACCTCATAAGAAAACCGCTCTCCTTCTTGCTTCTGCTCAGGGAAGGGCAAGTCAAAGGCGTCAGACAGAGACAGGACGACACAATTACAGACAAGACCCCTCCCCTCCTCCCTCTGGACACTTCACCCCACGCCCCACCCCACACACCCCATAGAGACCATAGAGCGGGATCATCGGCAACAACCACGGGACAAACAGAGACGGACACACTGGCCAGAGGCACCGCCTGGCCCAGTAGAGACCCTCCTTTTGATTTTCGGTGCCTCTCAAATGGGCGGTCCATTTCATGTGCTTCTATCTGATTTATACTATATTGTTTTTGTATTGCCTGAGCCGCATGCCACTCTGAGTTCTGACCACAGAAGGCGGGACAGAGATATATCTGAATTCGGTCATGGCTAATCGAGCCAGAGCGGGGTTCTTTCTTTCTTTCTTTCTTTCCTGGACCAAAGAGGGCCGGACTCACCTCCTTGCCCCCCATGGCTTCAAACATCTTCTCCAGCTGGACCCGCAGTTGCTGGATGTTGTTCATCAGGATGCAGGGCTAGGGGTGGAAAAAAAGTGTCACGCTAATTAGAAAGTGTCACAGTCATCTCGAGACTGGACTACTGTAACGCCCTTTACATGGGCCTGCCCTTGTCCCTGATCCGGAAACTTAAGCTCGTCCAGAATGCCGCTGCACGACTTCTTACTGGAACTCCGGTGAGAGGTCACATAACTCCCATCCTTCTGCAGCTTCATTGGCTTCCGGTCGAGCACCGGATCACCTTCAAGATGATGGTGTTAACCTTCAAGGCCTTGCATGGTCTGGGACCGTTGTATTTGAGGGATCGTCTTACCCCCTATCAACCCCAGAGATCACTCCGCTCCAAACACTTGAACCTCCTCGAGGTACCTAGTGTTAAATCTACCCACTTGGCGTCCACTCGGCGTAGAGCCTTCTCTGTGGTGGCACCAGCAATTTGGAACACCCTCCCAAATGAAGTCCGGGCCTTGCAAGACTCATCTCTTTCGGTTAGCATTTGACTGCTAAATTGTGTAACTATTTTGGTCAGTTTAAATGCTGTTTGATTGTAGTATGTTTTTATGTAACTGTAAGCCTCTCTGAGCCCTCGGGGAGTGGCGGCATACAAGTTCAAATAATAATAAATAAATAAAATAAAATAATTATCCAGTCAGGCCTTTGATGTTGTCATTCCAGCCTTCCATTTCACAAAGTGGAAGTGTGCTGGGCCCATAACCACTGGGATGGTTAGCAAATAAACTGGCTGCAAAAGTTTCTGCTCCAACTGAGTGGCCTTATCTTTATTTATACTTCTACTACTCATCCAAGGCGATCATAAGAGATAATGGTGACCTTTGACATTTTATATTGCTCCTTATCAGCTAATTAGTTCAAGCCCAGCCTGCGGCTGTGATAGGCTGTCTCACTTCCTTTCTGGTCTGCGCATGCCATTAACATTCCAACCGTTTAACTGATTTATGGCTGGCAGAATGGGTTCGCAAACTAACTTATACAATCATCTATCTAAAACACTGACACAAAGGGCCTTTAGTGGCCCCAAAGGGTCTCCGGGAAGAGAGTGGCCCCCTTTCCAAGGCGGAGAGCAGGCATTCGGCCAAAAAGATGACTCACCAGGTTTTCTTTGTCACAGTAAGAGCTGAAGTCGTTCGTGACGATGACAGCGTACTGAGTGAGCACTTTGTGAATAGTCTGGAACGGAAAGGGGAAGGAAGGAAGGAAGGAAGGAAGGAAGGAAGGAAGGAAGGAAGGAAGGAGAAGGCCCTTTGTCATCCCTAAAGTGGCCACCCCAGCTAGGGTGGCAAAGGGTCAAGAATCCAAATCCCAATGTCCCCAGAGAGGCTCTCCAGGTGAACAGAGTTCTCCCGCCCTCCTCCTTCCTGCCCACCACAGCCAAATTCTCCCCCCGGTTTAGGGGGCTCAAGTGCCAGGAGGAGGAGGCCACTCTACCTTGGCAAACCTCCTCATGAGGTGGGAGAGGGCCTCCGGATTGGGGCACTCCAGCTTCCGGACGATCTCGAAGCTCTGGTTGAGCTGCGTGAAGACGTCCACCACGGAGCAGGAGAAGAGCGCGTGGTCAGAGGTCTGCTGGAACTGAGGCCAAGGGAGGGCGCAAACAAGCAGCGTTAAAGGGCTCTCACAACAGGATTTGTCAACTAAAACATTACCATTATCTCTCTCTCATATAAAACCTCTACTAGGTCTTATTTTCAGGGGATGTCTTATTTTCGTGGAATATATATATAATCTGCTGTTTCATCGAAAATAAGACATCCCCTGAAAATAAGACCTAGTAGCGGTTTTGCTGAATTGCTAAATATAAAGCCTACCCCAAAAAGTAAGACCTAGCAAAGTTTTTCTTTGGAAGCATATATATATAATCTGTTTTCTCAAAAATAAGACATCCCCTGAAAATAAGACCTAGTAGAGGTTTTGCTGAATTGCTAACTATAAAGCATACCCCCAAAAGTAAGACCTAGCAAAGTTTTTCTTTGGAAGCATATATATAAGCTCCTGTTTCCTCAAAAATAAGACATCCCCTGAAAATAAGACCTAGTAGAGGTTTTGCTGAATTGCTAACTATAAAGCATACCCCCAAAAGTAAGACCCAGCAAAGTTTTTCTTTGGAAGCATATATATAAGCTCCTGTTTCCTCAAAAATAAGACATCCCCCGAGAATAAGACCTAGCAGAGGTTTTGCTGAATTGCTAAATATAAAGCCTACCCCCAAAAGTAAGACCTAGCAAAGTTTTTCTTTGGAAGCATATATATAATCTCCTGTTTCCTCAAAAATAAGACATCCCCCGAAAATAAGACCTAGCAGAGGTTTTGCTGAATTGCTAAATATAAAGCCTACCCCCAAAAGTAAGACCTAGCAAAGTTTTTCTTTGGAAGCACGCTGCGACTGGTGGCCGGAAGCTGAAATACCGTCCCTGCTGTCCAGGAACTGCTGTGGGAGATCGTCCAGATCAGGGGTCCTTGAACTGTTTAAACAGGGGTCCAGTTCACTGTTCCTCAGACCAAGATTGTTTCCACTGAGGGAAGCCTCCTCCTTGGCGGGCTGGATAAATGCCCTCGGTGGGCCGCATGTGGCCCGCGGGCTGTAATTTGAGGACCCCTGGTACAGATAGTGTGTAGGAGCCAGAGACTTTACAGCCCTTATTTTTTGTGGCCCTGTGTGTAAGGGCCAGTATATTTATTATATACTGACAACTACCGTACAGTATATAATAAATGTTCATTTTTTTTGTTCAACAATAAATGTGAATTATTCTTCATGGAAAAATAAGACACCCCCTGAAAATAAGACCTAGCACATATTTGGGAGCAAAAATTAATATACAACACTGTCTTATTTTTGGGGAAACAGGGTGTATATATATATATATATATATATATAGAGAGAGAGAGAGAGAGAGAGAGAGAGAGAGAGAGAGAGAACTACTTAGCCCCCCCTAGTGGTGCAGTGAGTGAAACCGCTGAGCTTCTAAACCTACTGACCGAAAGGTCAGCAGTTCGAATCTGGGGAGTGGGGTGAGCTCCCACTGCTAGCCCTGGCTTCTACCAACCTAGCAGTTTGACAACATGCAAGTACCACTTCAGCAGGAAGTTAAGGGCGCTCCATGCAGTCATGCCAGTGGCCACATGACCTTGGAGGTGTCTATGGACAATGCCGGCTCTTCGGCTTAGACATTGAGACGAGCACCACCCCCCAGAGTTGGACACGACTAGGCTTAAGGTTAAGGGGAAACCGTTACCTACCTTTCAGGACTACTTGGTTACCTTATTTACCCTACAGTTTTCTTGTTGATGTTTTAAATAATTGATGTGTTAGTAAATGTTAAGGCCGTGGTTCTCAACCCAGATGTTTTGAATTAAGCTGGACTCTATTTTCTGCTTCCTCTGGATAGAGTGGGTTGTTTTCTTCTCTGCTGTAAAGCGTCAGGGAGTACCCTCCCTCCTTTTCCCACTCCCCCCTCTCCCTTTCTTCCTACCACCTTTCTCTCCATCCATCCCTCCCTTTCTTCTTCCTCTTCTTCCCTCTTCCCCTCCCTCCCTTCCTGTTTTTCTTCCCTCCTTTCTCTCTCTTCCCTCTTCCCCTCCCTCCCCTTCTTTCCTTCCCTCTTCCCCTCCCTCTTTCTTCTTTTCCCTCTTTCTTCTTCCTCCCCTCCCTTTCCTTCTTTTCTTCCTCCCTCCCTCCTTCTTTCCCTTCCTTCCTTTTTCTCCTCCCTCCTCTGTCTTCCTTTCATTCCTTCGTTCCTATTTCCCTTCATTCCTTCCTTCCCTTTCTCCCTTAACTCCCTCTCTTTCTTCTTCCTCCCCTTCCTTCTTTCTCTCCACCTCTCCCTTCCCCTTCCTCCCTCCTTCCCTTTCTCCCTTTCCTCCCTCTTTCTTCTTCCTCCCCTCCCTTTCCTTCTTTTCTTCCTCCCTCCCGCCTTCTTTCCCTTCTTTCCTTTTTCTCCTCCCTCCTCCTGTCTTCCTTTCATTCCTTCGTTCCTATTTCCCTTCATTCCTTCCTTCCCTTTCTCCCTTAACTCCCTCTCTTCTTCCTCCCCTTCCTTCTTTCTCTCCACCTCTCCCTTCCTCTTCCTCCCTCCTTCCCTTTCTCCCTTCCCTCCCTCCCTCTTTCTTCTTCCTCTCCTCCCTTTCCTTCTTTTCTTCCTCCCTCCCGCCTTCTTTCCCTTCTTTCCTTTTTCTCCTCCCTCCTCCTGTCTTCCTTTCATTCCTTCGTTCCTCTTTCCCTTCATTCCTTCCTTCCCTTTCTCCCTTCCCTCCCTCTCTTTCTTCTCCCTCCCCTTCCTCCTTTCTCCCCATCTCTCCCTTCCTCTTCCTCCCTCCTTCCCTTTCTCCCTTCCCTCCCTCTCTTCTTCCTCCCCTTCCTCCTTTCTCTCCATCTCTCCCTTCTTCTTCCTCCCTCCTTCCCTTTCTCCCTTCCCTTCCTTCCTGTTTGCCTTCCTTCCCTTCTCCCTCCTTCCCTCTCTCTTCCCTTCGTTCCTTCATTCCTCTTTCCCTTCATTCATTCTTTTCTTCCCCTCCTTCTTCCCTTTTTTGCACAAACCTACTGTGACCCGGGCGTCGCTTTATCTTCAAGGGCACTGCCGCTGGACTTGACGTTGGGTGCCCTTCAGGGGCGGATTGTTTCCTGTCATTAAATGCAAGACTATCTCCCAATAAGGTATCAGGGATGGGCACACTTCAGCCCTCCCGGTGTTCTGGACTTGAACTCCCACAATCCCTAACAGCGCCTCTCACCCCGTCTTTCTTGTCCCGCCCCAAAGCGCCGTGGAGGAACTCCATGGAGACGTCCTCGTTCTCGTCCAGCCACTGCATGACGAAGGGCTCGAACCACCTGAAAGGAGGAGGAGGAGGAGGGAGAAGACGTGTCATGCCCAGCCGTTCGTGGAGGTTAATGTACAGAAGTCTTGGCAGGATCACGACCTGTAGCATCGGTAGTGATGCTTCAGGAGGTATAGCAGGGGTCAATCTTCCTCCTGGTTCTAAAGGGCGGAGTAATCTGTAGGTAAGAACTTACAGGCAGTCGCCCTTAAGGGCAGAGGCCTGCAACAGAGAGGACACTGCTGTGGTCAGCTGCGTAAAAAGAACCGAGCAGAGCAGGGCTGGGGAATTATTTTTGTCCAAGGGGCGACACGAGAGCCAAAAAATATTATGGAGGGCCGCACCTAAAGGCTGAACTACATTCTAATCTACATTATTTACTATATTTACTATATATTACACATCATTAATATTAACATATTAATATATCAAGAAATATTCATATATTATTAGTATTAATATCATAATTTTTAGATTATAGTATATATTAGACATAATATATTGAAATTATAATATAATATAACATTATATTATATTATTTATATTATATTATTATTATAATAAAATTATTATAAAATAATAATAAAAACCACTAAAATTAAATTAAATTTAAGAAGGCAAGGTGCGAACCAAGATGGAGGCTGACATCCTCAAGAGAGGAAGGATCCCAAGATGGAATGGCCCAATGGCCCCAGCCCAGAGGATGGCAAAGCGGACCCAGCTGCCGCCGCAGCAGAACAGAGCAGAGCAGCAGGCCATCAGAGGCTGCAGGTCTCCGCCCGCTCTCGCCCCCAGCTGTTCGCCCTGCCATGGAGTGCCTGCCATCCCTGGAGGCCAAGAGGAAGGGGTGCTGCTGCCGCCATTCCATCGCGGGCTCAGTGGGGCCTGTGTCGGCAGACAGGCCAGAGGAGCGGCGGCTTTGGAGTGCCTCCCATTCCTGGAGGCTATCCGGGCCTGCAGCAGGAGCACTCAGCGATCTGAGGCGACTAATCGCCCTGGCGACCCGGAAGGCAATCAAGTCTTCCGGGTCGCCAGGGCGATCAGCCCGCGCAGGTCGCCGAGTGTTCCCGCTGCAGGCCCGGATCGCCTCCAGGAATGGGAACTGAGCCTTTTCCTCGGAGGAGGCCTCTTCCTTCAGCCCATGCTGGTCGCGATTGGCTCCTGAGGCAGAGGTAGGCCCCAACTCTCTGCAGCCGCTGCCCTCCACGCACGCAGCGCGAGGCCACAGAGCCGCCTTCGAGGCTGCAGGGGCTGCCGGGATGCGGCGGCAGCGCCAGCCTCTCAGCTGCGGGGCATGCTCTTCCTCTTCCTCCTCATGCTGCTGCTGCCTCGCGTGGAGCCCTGGTCACATGGTGCGCCCTCTGCCGGGTCACGTGGGGGCTGGCTCCCGGCTGTATTGTCTGCAGGGCGCCGAGGAGGGAGCCCTCCCCCCTTCCTTCCTCCCTCCTTCCTTCCTTCCTTCCTTTTGAGTATCAGGAGCCAATCGCAGCACGATTTTTAAAATTATTTTATAACATTTTTTGGGGGCCATGATCTGCGCCCCTCTCGGCTCCCGCCCCTAGCCCATGGCCTTGTTGGCCCTATGGGTAATCCGGGCCTGAGGAGGCCTCAGTTCCTCCAGGAAAAAGATGCTGGGCAGGAAGGAAGGAGAGCAGTGGCCAGCCTTCCTTCTTTCCCGGACAGAGAAGGGCTTCGGGGGAAATGGCTGTTCCCTCCCTACAGCAAAAGGTTCCTTGGGAAACACACTGCTGGAAAGAAGTGGGTGGGCTTCCACCGCAGACCCCTTTGAGCCTCCATGTTGCCCCTGGGATAGATAAGGGAAGGCACCCCACAACCCCCGTCCACCAGACCCCGACCCGCCCTTGGACTCACAGGGAGTATTCGGGCACCGAGTCCCGGAAGGAGGGGATCTCTCTCACGTATTCATTATAAAACCACTTGACTTTGAAGTGCAAATTCATATAATCGGTGCTCTTGCATAACCGCTGCTTTTCATGCTCTGTCGGGGGAACACGAGGGAAGAAAAAGGAAAGCGTTTAACAAAGCAGGCGCCGTAAATACAATTACACTCTGGCCGGGGGCACGGCTTAGTTCCGGACAAGTGAACCCTGCCGGACCTTCGTCTGGAGAACGGCTCGGCGGGGACGGCGGGGAGGGCCTCAAGCGGGTATCTGCAGTGCTGGGGGGGGGCAGGGGACAGGAAAGGGGCCCCCAAAGAACACTCCTCCCGTCGCCTTCCCGCCCCTTGGAGGGCAAATGGGGGCCAAGAGAGGGCCTTGTTTATTTCATGTTTATAGTGCGAACAGGGGCCATCTAAGGTCACTTTAATTGGTAAGCGAACATTATTTTGGCGCGCCCCCCCCAAACATTATTTTGGCACCCCCCCCCCATGTAAAGCAAACCTTTTCCCTACCTCTTCTTTCCTTCCTCTCCCTTCTTTCCTCTCCCTTTCTTTCTTTCTCTCTCTCTCGGAGGAGGAGCTGCCGCTTGGCTCAGGCCGCAAGGAGGCGGAGAGGAAGGGGGCCGGTCAGGGAGGAGGAGGAGGCGGCGGCGGCGCCATGCGGTGCTGCTCCTTCTTCCTCCTCTGCCCCCTCCTCCTTGCCTCTCAGATCAGCTTCTGGGCATGCGCAAAGGTTTTGCGTGCATGCGCAGTGCCTACGGAGCTCAAGTGCAGTTCCGTAGGCACTGCACATGCACGCAAAACCTTTGCGCATGCCCAGAAGCCTTCTGGGCATGCGCGAAGGTTTTGCACGCATGCACAGTGCCTACGGAGCTCCACTTGAGCTTTGTAGGTACTGCGCATGCGCACAAAAATCTCTGCGCGCATGCGCTGTGGCTACAGAGCTCAAGTGGAACTCCGTAGACACAGCGCATGCGCGTGGCGCCCCACGATGGCACCTCATGCTGCAGCAACCAAGATGGCGCCCTACGCAGCCGCGTAGTTCGCCTACACGGAAACTGGATGGAGGCTTCCTCCCTGGCCACCTGAAGGACAGAAGGCCTTCCAAGCCACGTGAAGGGTTGGAGACCGGCCATTCCAACGTTAATTTGGCAGGGAATTATTATATTATTGTTGTTGATGATGTTATTGTTGTTGTTTTTGTTATCTTTATGCCCCTCGCCATTTCACACTCAGGGGCAGTTTCCGTGTATCAATCAATCAATAAAGTTTTGATTGATTGATTGATACACGGAAACTGCCCCTGAGTGCGAAATGGTGAGGGGCATAAAGATAACAACAATAACATCATCAACAACAATAATATAATAATTCCCTGCCAAATGAAGGTTGGACTG
The DNA here is from genome assembly GCA_030556195.1 of Anolis apletophallus. Taxonomy (NCBI): domain Eukaryota; kingdom Metazoa; phylum Chordata; class Lepidosauria; order Squamata; family Anolidae; genus Anolis; species Anolis apletophallus. The sequence goes on along the minus strand of JARBWK010000015.1, from coordinate 43,949,424 downwards.
GCCGGTCTCCAACCCTTCACGTGGCTTGGAAGGCCTTCTGTCCGTCCTTCAGGTGGCCAGGGAGGAAGCCTCCACCCGTAAGGGACAGTGGAACGTGACTCTTCTTCTTCTTCTTTGGGAGGGGAGGGGGGCGGCCTGGGGAGGGGCGCCGCGCTGCTAATCTGGTGCTGAAACACCGAGCTGTGCCAAACGTGCCGGGATTTAGGAGAAAGGGCTTAGAGACGGAGGAATATCTGACAGCAGGCGCACTTGGCTCGCTCCACAGAGGTTGCATTTGCATGAGAAGGCGTGCGTACTCTGCCGCTGCCTCCCCCGAAAGCCAGGGAAGAGGAGGAGGAGAGGGATTTTTAAGGGGGGGGGGGATAAAGTGGTTTCTGGTGCCATGAAGCACTGCATTGTTTGAGGCACACGGAAGATGGCACAGGGGTCTCCAGTGGAGCCTGTGCCGCCACCTCCCTCCCTCCCTTTCTTGCCTTCCCTCCCTCTTTCCTTTCTTCCTTCCTCTGACTCCCCTTCCCTCATTCCTTCTTCTCCTTCCCTCACTCCCTTCTTTTTCCTCCTCTCCCTTCCTTCCTTTCCTTTTACCCTCCCTCCCTCCTTTTCCCACTTCCCCCTCTCCCTTTCTTCCTACCACCTTTCTCTCCATCCCTCCCTCCCTTTCTTCTTCATCTTCTTCCCTCTTCCATTCCTTCCTGTTTCTCTTCCTTCCCTCCTTTCCCTCCCTTCTCTCTTCCCCTCTCTCCCCTTCTTTCCCTCCCTCTTCCTTCTTTTCCCTCTCTTCCTTCTTCCTCCCCTCCCTTTCCTTCTTTTCTTCCTCCCTCCCTCCTTCTTTCCCTTCCTTCCTTCTTCTCCTCTCTTTCTCTCTTCCTTTCATTCCTTTGTTCCTCTTTCCCTTCATTTGTTCCTTCCTTCCTTCTTTCCCTCCCTCTTTTTCTTCCTCCCCTTCCTCCTCTCTCCATCCCTCCCTTCCTCTTCCTCCCACTTCCCCTTCCTCCTTCCCTCTCCCTTCCTTCCTGTTTCCCTTCCCACCACCCTTCCTCCTTCTTTACATCCATTCCTTCTTCTTCTCCTCCCTCTTTTCCCTCCCTCTCTTCCTTCTTCCTCCCCTCCCTCTTTCCTTCCTTCTTTCCCTTCCCCTCCTTCCTGCTCTCTTCCTTTCATTCCTTCGTTCCTCTTTCCCTTCATTCGTTCCTTCCTTCCCCTCATTCTTCCCTCCCTCCCTTCTTCCCCCTCCTTCCTTCTTCCTCCCCTTCCTCTTTTCTCTCCATCCCTCCCTTCCTCTTCCTCCCACTTCTCCTTCCCTCTCCCTTCCCTTCCTTCCTGTTTCCCTTCCTTCCCTCCTTTTCCTCGCTTCCTTCTTCTCCTCCTTCCTCTTCCTCTTTTCCCTCCCTCTCTTCCTTCTTCCTCCCTTCCCCCTTCCTTCTTTCATTTCGTTCCCTCTTCCCCTCTCTCCCTCTCTTCCCTTCGTTCCTCTTTCCTTTCACTCATTCCCCTCCTTCTTCCCTCCCTCTCTCCTTTCTTCTTCCTCCCCTCCTCCTTTCTCTCCACCCCTCCCTTCCTCTTCCCCTCCCTCCTTCCCTTCCTTTCTGTTTCCCTTCCTTCTTTCTCTCCCTCTTCTCCTCCTTCCTCTTCCTTCCCTCTTTCTCTTTTCCCTCCCTCTCTTCCTTCTTCCTCCCCTTCCTCTTTCCTTCCTTCTTTCTCTTCCTTCCCTCTTCCCCTCCCTCCCTCTCTCTTCCCTTCGTTCCTTTGTCCCTTTCCCTCTTTTCATTCTTTTCTTCCCCTCCTTCTTCCCTCCCTCCCTTCTTCCCCTCCCTCTCTCCTTTCTTCTTCCTCCCCTTCCTTTTCTTCTCTCCCTCCCTCCTTCCTCTGTGCTCGCAAGGCTCCCTTCCTCTCCCTCGGCGCTTCCTTCTGTCCAAATGATTTTGGCGACGCATCAGGCGGCGGCCTGTGTCCAGCTGTGACAACCTGCCAAGTTGCTCCCAGTCCAGTTTAGAGCCATGTCGGAAGGAATCACCCGGCAGGGACGTTAATGCAAAGGAAGGGAGAAGACGGAGGGGGAGGAAGGGTGGGTGCGGGTACGGGAGCTGCCGGGTGCCAAGAGCTGCCTTCTCTCCCTCCCAGAACCCCACAAGAACCCCACAAGAACCCCCTCACCTTCCAGGGCGTACTTCATGTCCTGGGCAAAGAGGCCCCACATGATCTCCGCGCTGACCCGGCCCATGTTCAGCTCTTGGGGGAACCTGGAAATGGAGACCGGGGTGGGGGGTGGGGGGAGATGTAGCACTGGTCAGTCTGACTTCACTTGAGAGGCCCACCCCACCCACAAAGGCTTTGTGTGACCCACTTCCCTTCTATTTGGGGAGACATCCCCCCCAAAACTCTGACTCAAAACACACAATAATTTGGGGAGACCTGGTGGGTGAAGTGGGGGGTCGGCGCCCGACGGTGGCTGCGACCAGACACTCGGGCTCCGCGATGGGGGGTGGGGGTGGGAGGCAGAGCACCCTCCTAATGCGTTCCCCGTGACTCAAGGCCGGATAATCTTTCCCAGATTATTTGGCTTTCAGAAGCGCTGTGCAAACTTGACGTCTATAAAAATATCCCACTTGTATTTGCTGATCTTAATTCCCGGGGAATGCGGTGCGTCAAAGGGACGGGAATCGTGGGGGGAGGAGGAGGGCCTGGCGTGAAGTGGCCGCCTCGGGGCCCCAAGGGCCGTGGGGCTGGGCAGGGGGCCGGGAGGGCCCTGTTCCTTCTAGAACCATAGAATCATTGAGTAGGAAGCAGCCTCATGGGCAGGGGCGGTCTAAGGTAATTTTAAATGGTAAGCGAACATTATTTTGGTGCCCCCCCAACATTATTTTGGAGTCCCCCCCTCTGCACATGCCCAGAAGCTCCTGTGCGCAGGCGCAGAAGCCTGTAAACACAGCACTCCCTATTCAGCACGCAGGGAGGTTTGCTACGGCGCAGCGTCAGAGCGCACAAGGCCCAAAAGAAGAACATGATCGGCCGGACGCTGTCTGGCGGGCGGGGGAATGCGCCCTTTACCCAGATGGCGCCCTACGCAGCGGTGTCCTTTGCCTACCAGTAGGACCGCCCCTGCTCATGGGCCATCCAGTCCAACCCCATTCTGCCAAGAAGAAGGAAAATCACACTCAAAGCACCCCCAACAGATGGCCATACAGCCTCTGTTTCAAAGCTTGCCAAGTAGGAGCCTCCACCACACTCTGGCGCAGAGAGTTCCACTGCTGAACAGCTCTCTCTCCCAGTCAGGAAGTTCTTCCTCATGTTCAGATAGAATCTCCTTTCCTGTCGCACCATTGCGTCCTAGTCTCCAGGGCAGCAGGAAGGAAGCCCTCTCCCTCCTCCCTAGGACTTCCCCTCACGTATTTATACAACATGGCCCTCATCATGTCTCCTGCCAGTTGCCTCTGGAAATGCAGATGGCGGAAAGAGAAGAATGGCCTGCCTCAGGGGAGCGTGCTTGCTCCATCCATGTTCAACGTTTACACAAATGACCAACCATTGCCAGAAGGGACAGAGAGTTTAATCTATGCTGACGATTGTGCCATCACCGCTCAAGCAGGGAGCTTTGAGATGGTTGAACAGAAACTCTCCAAACCTCTAGGTCAGGGCTGCCCAGGAAGTCGATCGCGATTGACCAGTCGATCCCAGGACCGAAGGAGGTCAATCCCAGCCGGATGGGGCACTTCTCTGAGGGACGGAGCCAGGCCTCACCAAGCCCCGCCCCCTCCCCCAGCTTCGGCACTCCCAGCAGTTTCTCCAGCCTTGAGGATGGCAGTGCCAAGCCAGCCTTGTGCTAGGTATGCCACCACTGGCTTGGCACTGCCATCCTCAAGCCTAGAGAAGCTGCTGGTAGAGCGAAAGTCAGGGGGCGGAGCCAGGCCACGCCAAGCACCGCCACCTCCCCTCTGGCTTCCGCTCTACCAGCAGCTTCTCCAGGCTTGAGGATGGCAGTGCCAAGCCAGCCTTGTGCTAGCTATGTCACCACTGGCTTGGCATTGCCATCCTCAAGCCTGGAGAAGATGCTGGGAGCTCCAAAGCCAGAGGGGGTGGGGCTTGGCACGGCCTGGCTCCGCCCCCCTCTAACTCGGTCTGATTGGGGGCCCCTCCCAAGGGCCCCTCTCCCAAAGGGACCCCTTCCCTCCCTTACTGGTTCAAGACGGGCGTGTAGGCCGTCCGGTCTTCGTCAATGATGGTCACCATGAGGGTGATGAGCTGCGTCCAGAAATCCAGGTTCTGGATGGTGGGGCCCTGCTCCTCCCGGGGCCCTTCTGGCTTCTTGCCCTGCAGCCAATGAAGAAAAAAGAGGGGGGGGGTTGAGTGGAGGTGGTGGGAGGGGCTTGCCTTCCTTCCTTCTTTCCTTCCCCCAAAAGCAGCAGGGGCCGCCAAGAGTGACGCTGGCGCATCTCCTCTCCACCCTGCCAGGGCCTTTTCAGAGCAGAAGGCTCCGCACAATCATTCCTGGCGCATTTTCCTTGCGCGAAAACAGGGCCAAGGATCTGGGAACGCGCTCCCTCTCTCTCTCGTTCCAACCTCATTTTGTGTCAACGGGAGCATACGGCGGAGGAGGAGGTGACGGAGGAACGCGTCCAAATGTCACCCACAGATTAAGCTGGAGGAAAACAAACAAGGCTAGAATAAAAGGAGCTCCGGGCAGGCGATAAGAGCGCGGAAGAGCTGATCCGTTGTCAGGTTTGCCATTTTGGCTGCCAGGCCGGAGCTATCTGTGCCTTCAGGAGGGCGGCAGGGAGGGAAGGAAGGCGACGGGGCCAAGGCAGCTCCTTTGGGGCTGTTGGGCTTCATCCCTAGGCTGCACAAGCCTCTTGTGCAGGCCTGGGCAAATTTCAGCCCTCCAGGTGTTTTGGACTACAACTCCCACAATTCCTAACAGCCTACCGGCTGTTAGGAATTGTGGAGTTGTAGTCCAAAACACCTGGAGGGCCGAAGTTTGCCCAGGCCTGCTCTTGTGTCATCAAGCTTCCAGAGCTCAACGAGTAGGAAGACTACAGGTAGTGAAATAAAAAGCCCTTCTGAAAGAGTAGCGTAGAACAGTGTTTCCCAACCAAAATGACACTCTAACACAGTAATACATATAGTTAATATGTTTTTAAATGTATTTATACACTCAGTGTGAAACCTGGGCCTGTTTCGATGAACACAACATAGATATCCTGGCAGGAATGGCAGGAAGGCACAAACTTCCCTCACAGAACTCCCATAACCAAGAGACAATGCTATAAGAGTTTGGTGGGCATTGACCTTGGGTTTTGGAGTGGTAGTTCACCTATATCCAGAGAGCACTGTGGACTCAAACAATGTTGGATCAGGACCAAACTTGGCATGAATACTCAATATGCCCAAATATGAACGCAGATGGAGTTCAGGGGAATTAGACCTTGATATTTGGGAGTTGTAGTTGCTGGGATTTATAGTTCCCCTACAATCAAAGAGCATTCTGAACCCCACCAATGACAGAACTGGGCCAAACTTCCCACACAGAAGCCCCAGGAGGCAAGAGGTGGTCTCTACTTGGGGGAAGGGAGGCGGGCCTTCCCAATGCATGGAGAGGGAGAGACCAAGTAGACAACGGGTGGGGGGGGGGTGTTTGTAATTTTGTGCCTTTATCGAGGTAGGTTTCTTAAGGTTTTTATACTTCAACACATTAGACTCTCCCCCCTCCCCTCCTGGAGGTTCCAATTTCCCACGGCACACCTGATGATCGCTCACGGCACACTAGTGTGCCCCGGCACACTGGTTGGGAGACACTGGCGTAGAATATATTTAATTTTTTGTTTTTACAACTCTTAAAGCTACCTGTTGATAGGACAGATGTCCAAACAGGATCAGGAGGGACAGGGGCAACCCCCCCCCCCCTGAACACACATTTTTCATTCTCATTGTTCATTTTGGATTTATTTATTTTGTTGTCAGGAGCGACTTGAGAAACTGCAAGTCACTTCTGGTGTGAGAGGATTGGCAAGGACGTTGCCCAGAGGATAAACTCTTAAGATCTTCCGGGGTGGCTCTCCTTTCGCTCCCACTACCGTCACAAGTATGGCTGGCGGGGACAAGAGAGAGAGAGAGAGGGCCTTCTCGGTGGTGGCCCCCCGCTTCTGGAATGCCCTTCCAAGGGAAATAAGACAGGGCCCCATCTTTCCCCTCTTTTCGTAAGAGCTTGAAGACCTGGTGGTTTCAACAAGCCTTTGAGAATGACCAATACTAGCCCAGCCCTAGACATTGTTAGAATATGGCCTTGCACTGCCTACTTACTACCCCGGTCAGTGTTTCCCAACCTTTTTGAGCCGCGGCACATTTTTTCCATTTACCAAATCCTGGGGCACACCACCAACCAAAATGACACAAAATGACACTCGAACACAGTCATACATATAGCTAATATGTTTTTAAATGTATTTATACACTCAGTGTGAACCTGGGCCTGTTTCGATGAACACAGCATAGATATCCTGGCAGGAATGACAGAAAGACACACACGAAGGTCTTGCTCAACAGCTGTCAGTCATGGGAAAACTTCGACCCTCTGGGTGCTTTGGACTCCAACTCCCACCATTCCTAACAGCCGGAGGCCCTTTCCTGCTTAAGTGGCTGGGGGGGGGGGGAAAAGGGCCTAAGGCTGCTAGGAATGGTGGGAGTTGGAGTCCAAAACACCTGGAAGGTCCAAGTTTGCCCATGCCAGCTTTTGATTCCATCGCCACATCTACCTTCAGCCTCTGGCGGTTTGAATATATGTGATTATCTACGTGATTTTCTACCTCGTTGCTATGATTATGGTGCTGCTTCTTTAAATTGTCCACAAACTGACTGTGTTATTGTGCGGATCCCGGAACTGACATTGGATAACATCATGAGGATACACTTTGTTTTTTGCACTCACTTCCGTGATTTCATCAAATTTCATCAAATAGTTTTCCGTAGAGGAGCGCTCCGTGAACTCACTACTTCCTGGTTCGCAACTCCTCCGCTCTCTGTGGCGACCACGCCGAACTACCTTATGTAAGAGTTTTGATTTTCTCCAGCAGGATTGGGTTCTTTGAATGTGGTTTTTGTCTATGATTATGTATGATTAATTGTGCATTTTGTACTGTGACGTAGCGGCGCTCCTTTAATAAGTAAGGGTATTGGAGGCTCCGATTTCCCACGGCACACCCGATGATAGCTCACGGCACACTAGTGTGCCCGGCACACTGGTTGGGAAACACTGCTCTAATAGGCCCTGGAAATGAGCAGCCACAGACCCATACTTGCTATGGCTGTTAGCTGGTTATAGTACTTTACCCAATTCCTTGGCCCCTAGATTTTGATTTTGCACTAGCCTCGGCCTGGCCTTTTAAAATTGCCTTGACCCTTTTTCTTCGCCCTAACAAACAGGCACGAAGAACAGGCAGGATTATTTTTTAAATATATATATATAGGTGTGTTGAGACTTCGCAAGCAAGTTAGCGCCAAAACCTTTTTCGATCAAGAATGTGTTTCTTTTACTTCAGTACATACTTTTGAATCTAAAGTTCTGACCTTGCAGTCCTGTGCCGTCCTAAGAATAGAAGATTTTCCCAGAAGTTTGCTCCTGGTACTCTGCGGTATTTATAGTAGAATCACCCCAACTGAGGGGTCATTTTTGAGCCTAGCAGCTCAGATTCTTCAACAGGGGCCGGATTCGACAGCAGGCACGGAACCGTCAGGTCCGTCTCTGTCCTGGAGCCGTGTCCAGAGCCCCCCCACAATGCCCAGAAGCAAGAGCATGTCTGCCATGAGCTTGGCCTGGCGCCTGGAGGGTGCCAGTGTTTACATCCGGCCGCATGGAAGCCCCCTGAGGCTGCCAGAGGAGGAAAAGGCTTGTGAGGGCTTTGCCCAAGGACCGCTGCTGCTGGAGATGGAGAAGGCCTCACTCACCTGGTCCATGAGCTGGGCGTAGAGTTCGTAGCAGTTGTCGAAGATGTACTTGTAGGTGGAGTCCAGGCAGGCACGGACACAGTCCTTGACCACGGCACTGGCCCTGGGGGGGCTCTGCAGCTCCAGCACCTGAGGGTTGGGGGAGGAGGAGGACGGCACTCAACAAGGGGGGAAATAGCCCAAAATGGTGGCAGCCCCTTGACTTTGGAAGCCTTGCTCCCAAAAGGGTCCTGGAGTGATGGACTCAGAGGGAGAGAGTCTGCTCCAAGGCTGGGCCTCCCCTTCCTTCGCCGCCACGATACTTGCCTTCAGGCGGAAGAACGTGATGCTCGTCAGCAGATCCACGGTTGACTTCAGGTCGTGGAGCCGCTCAGGGCTGCTGGCGGGGAAGTTTTCCTGGACGTGGACAAGGGGAGAAGAGGCTCAGAACTGCAAGGAGGACGGGGACGCCTTCCCAGGCAGCCAGGCCCCACCGAGAACCACCCCCCATTCCCCAATCTCTGCATTCGGGCCTTGACGGGGGAATGGGGCAGCAATTGCCGCTCCTTTGCCCTTATTGGGTTTCACCCCTGGACTGCACAAGTCTCTTGTGTTATCAAGTGTCCAGTCCTCAATGAGTAGCTAGAATAGGGATAGGACTAGGCTAAGGGACACCCCCCCCCCACACACACACACATTCCTATGCATGCCATATTTATGGGTGAATCACCTAAACTGAGGGTTATTTTTGAGATTCCCCAACAGTCCTTGCATGAAGGGAGGGGCTCTTGGTCACCTGCCCCCTCCCCAATGGCCCTCCTAGACTTTGCCGCTCACCCTGTACTTGGAGAGGTCAATCCTCAAGGAATTGTGCAGCTGGTCCAGCAGTTTCACAAACTTTTCCCTCTGCGGAGGAAGAGAGGAAAGCGGTGCCCTGAGTCGTGGGAGAGAAGCCCCCCTTTGCCAGCAGCAGGTGGGGGCAACTGGGAGGCAATGGGGCCACCCACCTGCCCGCCTTCGGACCTTCGGACCCTCTCCCCAAGTAAGAATGGGTGGCCCCGGAGAAGTCATTTGACTGTGTAAACATGTTGCTTTCAACCAAGCCTCTGCGTTCACAGCCCTGAGTGTCAGCAAGGGAGCCGAGAAAACGGGAAGGCACCTGTGGGGCGGCAGTTTGTCCCTCCCAATCAACAGTCCGCACCCTCCCCCCCCCCCCAGGCACAATGGGTCCCGCACAATGTGGCCACCGGGTCCTGCTCGCGCAGCCATCTGCTGAGCCGCAAACTGGATTGCGAGCTATCTGCGTCAAAGGCAAATTAGCATTAACGAACCGACCGACCGACTGACCAAGAGGGGACTTTGGCTCTGAGGGATTAACATCAAAAAGGTTTGGAGCAAGGAGGGAATGCGATCAAAGGGCAGGAAATGGGCCGGCTTATCACAATTGGTGGACGGTGATAGCAAATTTGTATATGGAACGCTTTCAGAAATACGCCCTGAAAACAGCAACAAAAAAGCATAGTAAATGGTTCCATTACATGAATAATACGTTCACCATTTGGAGCCACGGAGGAGAAGTTTCCGGACTTCTAGGCAGAAGCCCTCATGATTGATGATGCCACCGTCTCAGTAACTCACATGCTAATGGAAGGATCCCAGCCCAACACTTGCAAATCAGGCTTGCTAATTGCACCCTTCACACTTGGTCAATGGACACTGGTTCCTTCCTCCCACCCCGGACATTATTTTCTATCTATTCTATTCTATTACATATAATAAAAGTCAGTGTTTGCGGGTGGTGGTGCGGCCGAGCGACCGAGTTGAGGGAGGAATATGTGCAAGCGTTTCGATTGGCTGCCACTGTGGGATTATTTGCACAACGGGCTCTGATTGGCCAGCCTCAGAACTCCACCATTCTACGGCCCCAGACAGAAGGGATTGGTTGCCACTGAAATGGTATTTGCATAACGTACTCCGATAGGCCAACCACATTCCACCATTCCAAGTTGACTCAGAGGGAAAACGAAATGCCTCCGGCAGTCACCAACTGCGGCCCACAGCAATGACGGATCACGACCAAACTTGGCAAACAGGGGAGCAATGGCCCACTTCACAACCTGGTGTGGTTTAGGACAGGATGGGCCACGAATGATGGGATTTGCAGTACCTTCACCTCATTCTCTTCCCAAACAACACTGTAGCCCCTAAAAATCACATACCACGGCCAAACGGCCCCAGACAGAGGGGATTGGCTGCCACTGAAATCGTATTTGCATAACGGACTCCGAATGGCCATCCACATTCCAACATTCTAAGGTGACTCCGAGGAAAAAGGAAAAGCCTCAGGCTGTCATACACTGCGGCCCACAGCAGTGACAGATCAGGAAGAAAATGGGCAAACAGGGGCCCAATAGCCCACTTCACAACCTGGTGTGGTTTAGGGCAGGATGGCCCACGAATAATGGGATATGAAGTACCTTCACCTCAATCACTTCCAAAACAACACTGTAGCCCCTATACATCACAGACCAGGCCCAAAATTGACAACAAGGCATCCTTAACTTGATTTTCCTGACTAGGCCACAGCACATGGGATACTGTTAGGCTCCCTCAACTTGATTTCCTTGACTAGGCCCCCGGGACTCGCAGTACCTTCACTAAGTTCCTGAGACCACTGCAAGTCACATAAACATCTAATAGGAACCAACCTTGGCACACCATGCCTTCCTCAAATAACCCGGGCACCGCCGGGTCCTCAGCTAGTGTAATATAAATATAGACTCCACTTGCTTGACTCCTATGAAGATTCCAGCCACAGACATGGGCGAAATGTCAGGAGGGAATGCTGCTAGAACACTGCCACACGGTCCACAAACCACACAAACATCCCAAAGCGGGGCTTCCTTCCTCCTTTCCCCAGATCCCAGGACACTGAGCAGCTTGGCCTCCCATCCCAGTGGCCTCTACGAGGAATCGCTGGGTTTTGGTGATGAACTGAGTTCCCCCAGAGAAGCCAATGAGGGTCCAACATGAGGTCCTTAGTCCGAACCCAGCCCTCCGTGTCATTATATGTGGCCCTCCTCCAGACGCCGAACTACAACTCCCGTATCCTCCACCATTAGAGCTGATGGGACTTGTGATACAGAAACATCTGGAGGGTTGGACTTGGGCTTGTGGGCAGGACGTCTGGCTTTCCAATGCCCTTTCCCCTTTCTCCTGTCTCAAACACACAAGGGTTGTTGGGCTGTTACTCCCATTACCGCCAGTCCGCCTGGGGACGATAGGAGTTGTTGTCCAGTATCATCTGGGGACCCAAACCGGGTAAAAACTAAAGAGTGCCGGCCACTATGTAAAAGAGATCAGAGTTGGTTGGCTCTCTCTCTGTCCATGGATTAATGGCAACCGTAATAAGGGTGATGATGGTTTGATGGACCCAAAAGAAGACTGGCCTTGGCAAGGAGAGGGGTCCAGGGACATTGCTTCCCTTCTGGCCACCGGGCAGGAGCGCACACCGGACAAGGCAGCCTTCGGTTCTGAACGAGGAGGAGGAAGAGACAACGGACAACTCACCCCAAAGTTGGTGGCCGCAAAGCGATCGGAGGCGGAGACGTTGGTAGTGGCCGTGGTGTGGGCATAGAAGGCGTTGATGTTGGCCAGCAAGGTGCTCATGACGGCCGGGACCCCTGGACACATGTACTTGGAGGAGAGGCAGGAGAAGTGCCTGCATCGGAGGAAGAGGAGGAAAAGGTAGGAGGTGGGCAGCTGGCCAGGCAAGACCACCAGGCAAGACCACCAGGGAAGGGGCAAAGGGTTGGGATGGGGATGTGGGGGGGGGGGGAATTCACTGCCAAGATTGTCAGAAATATTAAAAAATAATTGTGTATTTTTGATTACTAGCACAAACAACAGTGTGGGAATGCCTATTGGGCAATTAGACTCTATTTCCTGGAAGTTCAAATGAAAACACAACCCCAAGGTAGCAAAAATAGCTATCTATTCAATGGTGAAGCATAACAAACATAAACATCGGAGAAAGATACAATATCTCAATGCAATTGAGAGGCGCATATGTCTCCCCCCCAGGGCAAACCGAAAAAGTACTTGCAATGGTGCAGCCTGCTCGTCTTTCATTGTTGGTGTGTGTATTTTTGATTACAACAGTGTGAGTCAAGCAGTGAAAGAATGAGTAGGCAGAAGCCTGGTAAGAGTCAGTGGGCCAAATCTAGTGCCAAAGCTAGTGTCGTCCTGAGGCGAGTGAGTAGGTCGAAACCATGGTAAGCGCCAGTGGGCCAAAGCTAGTGCCAAAGCTAGTGTCGTCCTGAGGAGAGTGAGTAGGCCGAAGCCTGGTAAGAGTCAGTGGGCCAAATCTAGTGCCAAAGCTAGTGTCGTCCTGAGGCGAGTGAGTAGGCCGAAACCATGGTAAGCGTCAGTGGGCCAAAGCTAGTGCCAAAACTAGTGTCGTCCTGAGGAGAGTGAGTAGGCCGAAGCCTGGTAAGAGTCAGTGGGCCAAAGCTAGTGCCAAAGCTAGTGTCGTCCTGAGGAGAGTGAGTAGGCCGAAGCCTGTTAAGAGTCAGTGAGCCAAAGCTAGTGTCGTCCTGAGGAGAGTGAGCAGGCCGAAGCCTGCTAAGAGTCAGTGGGCCAAAGCTAGTGTCGTCCTGAGGAGTGTGAGTAGGCCGAAGCCTGTTAAGAGTCAGTGGGCCAAAGCTAGTGTTGTCCTGAGAAGAGTGAGTAGGCCGAAGACTGTTAAGAGTCAGTGGGCCGAAGCTAGTGTCGTCCTGAGGGGAGTGAATAGGCCGAAGCCTCTTAAGGGTCAGTGGGCCAAATCTAGTGCCAAAGCTAGTGTCGTCCTGAGGAGAGTGAGTAGGTCGAAACCATGGTAAGCGCCAGTGGGCCAAAGCTAGTACCAAAGCCAGTGTCGTCCTGAGGAGAGTGAGTAGGCCGAAGCCTGGTAAGAGTCAGTGGGCCAAATCTAGTGCCAAAGCTAGTGTCGTCCTGAGGAGAGTGAGTAGGCCGAAACCATGGTAAGCGTCGGTGGGCCAAAGCTAGTGCCAAAACTAGTGTCGTCCTGAGGAGAGTGAGTAGGCCGAAGCCTGGTAAGAGTCAGTGGGCCAAAGCTAGTGTCGTCCTGAGGAGAGTGAGTAGGCCGAAGCCTGTTAAGAGTCAGTGAGCCAAAGCTAGTGTCGTCCTGAGGAGAGTGAGCAGGCCGAAGCCTGCTAAGAGTCAGTGGGCCAAAGCTAGTGTCGTCCTGAGGAGAGTGAGTAGGCCGAAGCCTGTTAAGAGTCAGTGGGCCAAAGCTAGTGTCGTCCTGAGGAGAGTGAGTAGGCCGAAGCCTGTTAAGAGTCAGTGGGCCAAAGCTAGTGTCCTGAGGAGAGTGAGTAGGCCGAAGCCTGTTAAGTGTCAATGGGCCAAAGCTAGTGTCGTCCTGAGAAGAGTGAGTAGGCCGAAGCCTGTTAAGTGTCAATGGGCCAAAGCTAGTGTCGTCCTGAGAGTGAGTAGGCCGAAGCCTGTTAAGAGTCAGTGGGCCAAAGCTAGTGCCAAAGCTAGTGTCATCCTGAGGAGAGTGAGTAGGCCGAAGCCTGGTAAGAGTCAGTGGGCCAAAGCTAGTGCCAAAGTAGTGTCGTCCTGAGGAGAGTGAATAGGCCGAAGCCTGTTAAGAGTCAGTGGGCCAAAGCTAGTGTCGCCCTGAGGAGAGTGAGTAGGCCGAAGCCTGTTAGAGTCAGTGGGCCAAAAGCTGTGAGTAAGCGAAGCCTGTTAAGAGTCAGTGTCCTGACGAATAGGCCGAAGCCTGTTAAGAGTCAAGCCCTGAGGAGTGTGAGTGTCAAGCCTAGTCAGTGGGCCAAAGCTAGTGTCGCCCCTGTTAAGTGTCAATGGGCCAAAGCTAGTGTCGTCCTGAAGAGTGAGTAGGCCGAAGCCTGTTAGTGTCAATGGGCCAAAGCTCCGTCCCTGAAGAGAGTGAGCAGGCCGAAGCCTGTTATGTAGGCCAAAGCTAGTGTCGTCCTGTTAGGCCGAAGCCTCTTAGTGTCAATGGGCCAAAGCTAGTGTCGTCCTGAGGAGAGTGAGTAGGCCGAAGCCTGTTAAGTGTCAATGGGCCAAAGCCTGAGAAGAGTTAAGCCTGTTAAGTGTCAGTGGGCCAAAGCTAGTGTCGTCCCTCCTGAGTAGAGGACTGTTGAGTCAGTGGGCCGAAGCTAGTGTCGCCCTGAGGGGAGTGAGCAGGAGCCAGTGGGCCAAAGCTCAGTGAGTAGGCCGAAGCCTGTTAAGAGCCAGTGGGCCAAAGCTAGTGTCGTCCTGAGGAAACAGCCTGTCGGGGCAGAAAAGGCGGGTGCCCTTTGGACGGTGCTGCTCACACAGGCTTTGGATGGAAAGCCCCTTGCAAGGAGGAGGGCAAGCCGGGCGCACCATGAACATGAATCAGGATGCAAATCTCTCAGAGGAAGGCGGCCGCCTTTCTACAGAACGGTGCGCTTTCCCCAGGGCTCGGCTGAAGGGACGGCGGCGTTAAGAGCTGGAATAAAATTAACAGGCTTCGGCCTACTCACTCTCCTCAGGACGACACTAGCTTTGGCCCACTGACTCTTAGCAGGCTTCGGCCTGCTCACTCTCCTCAGGACAACACTAGCTTTGGCCCACTGGCTCTTAACAGGCTTCGGCCTACTCACTCTCCTCAGGACAACACTAGCTTTGGCCCACTGACTCTTAACAGGCTTCGGCCTACTCACTCTCCTCAGGACAACACTAGCTTTGGCCCACTGACTCTTAACAGGCTTCGGCCTACTCACTCTCCTCCTCTTCGCGCCCTCCTCCCTTGACAAGGGGGCGGGGGCGATGGCGAGGGGGGGCCGCCATTCCCTCCTCCCCGCCCCCTCGCAGCGCTCTCCCCCCGCCCTCTCCCGAGAGAGAGAGTCATCATGCCGCACGTTGCGGTTCTGTTTGAACTTTTTTTTTGGTCCTTGATCTGGCGCCCCCCTAGGCCTGCGCACATAGGCCATGGCCTAGTGTGGCCTTATGGGTAATCCGGGCCTGCTCAATTACATTCCTTGATGGCGTTCCTTGCTTAAAGCGGCGGACTCTCTCTCTCTGTGATGTAAACAAACCCCAGGTTGCCTTGGACTGCATTTCACGTAGGCAAAGGGTACCAGAACAAGGAGAGCCACGTCTTGGAGCAGCCTGGCTGACAAATGACAAGGGAGGGGACGCCCCCTGAACAAAGGGGTCAACATTTCCGAGGAAACAGCCTGTCGGGGCAGAAAAGGCGGGTGCCCTTTGGACGGTGCTGCTCACACAGGCTTTGGATGGAAAGCCCCTTGCAAGGAGGAGGGCAAGCCGGGCGCACCATGAACATGAATCAGGATGCAAATATCTCAGAGGAAGGCGGCCGCCTTTTTACAGAACGGTGCGCTTTCCCCGGGGCTCGGCTGAAGGGACGGCGGCGTTAAGAGCTGGAATAAAATTAACTCGGTGTGTCAAAACACATCTCCGAGCACAGCGCGGCACCTCCTTCCCTCATTGAGATTCCAGCTCAGCTGTCTTTCTGTCATTGCTGGTTGCGCCGACGGGAAGCTCAGCGGCTCATTTCCAGCAGGAGGCAAAAGAGGAGGAGGAGGAGGAAAGAGGGAGAGGGAAAAGGAAGGGTAGGAGGAGGGCCTCTGGGGGACCCGTCTGCAGGTGCCCCCACTTCTCCCACGGAGCTGTCTTTCTTCTTCCATTGGGGCCTCACCAGAGAAGGAAGACGCCTGCTCAAGGGCTAGTGTCAAGGGACTGGGACGGAAGTGGGGTCCCTTCCTGGCCCTGGCCTCCCTTTCCCACAAGGCAATGCAATGCAATGCAATGGCCCACATATAGCTCTAAATTCTTTACAGCCACATCTGCTTGTTTATGAGCTGATGTGCAACTTTAAGTATCCTGTTTACGTTTTGGATGCTCTGCTATATTTTTGGGGTAGTTTTTCCTAACAATACGTACGTCATAGCCTGGTAGATGTATTCGATCCCGTAGCGCATGGCGAACTCGTCCACGATCTCCTGGGCGACGTCCTCAAAGTACACCTTCCAGGCGTCGTCCCCTTTGACGGAAGGGATCTGCACCACCCCGCCGGACTTCACCTCCGTCAGGTGGTGGAAAAGGCTCTAAAGAGAAGGCGTGCGTAATCTCAGTGGGCGCTCCCAGCCCAGAGACACCCCCCCCTTCCTGCCCCGCTAGCCCCCATTGGGACAGAAGACGCATATGGTGCTCACCTCATGGAGACAGGTGTACTGGATGTGGTATGGTGAGACCTTCTCCTCCCCTTTGATCTCTACGTTGAGCTTCAGCCGGATGGCTCCTGACACGGCAGACTTGTCCGTGCGCTTGTCTAGGGAAGAGGGAGGGAGGCGGCACGTTGGCTGGGGCAGGCAATGGGGCAGTGTGGGGCAGGGCAGACCCCAGGCCCGGATTAACCCCTTTTGGCGCCCTAGGCCACACCTTGGAATTACGCCCCCAAACCAACCTCTACTGCACCCCTCCACCTCCTCCTCCTCGTGGCACCGTGCACCCTCCTTCCTTGAGGCATTGGCCCCGGGGGCGGGGCTTTCCTCCGCCTCCTCCTCCTCGCGGTACCACGCGCCCTCCTTCCTTAAGGCAGCGTCCCCGGGGGCAGGGCTTCCCCCCCTTCCTCCTCCTCGCGGTGCGCAGTCCTTCCTTGACTCAAGGAAGGAGGGCGCACCGCGAGGAGGAGGAGGCGGAGGGAAGCCCCGCCCCCGGGATGCTGCCAGGCATGCGCAGCAGGAAGGCGCGAGCACCTTTGCCTCCTCCGCCATGTTTCTGGGTGCCGCGCATGCTTTCCTCTGCCTCCTCCTCGCACCCTCCTTCCTTGACAAGGGGGTGGGGGCGATGGCAAGGGGGGGCGCCATTCCCTCCTCCCCTGCCCCCTCATCCCACTCTCCCCCCACCCTCCTCCGAGAGACAGAGTCATCTCCATGCCGTGCGTTGCGGTTTTGTTTCAACATTTTTTTTTGGTCTGTGTGAACTGCGCGCCCCCTTGGCTTGCGCCCCTAGGCCATGTCCTAGGGTGGCCTCATGGGTAATCCGGGCTTGGCAGACCCACTGGAACCTGGGCTGGGACCTACATCCGAGGTGGTGCTTTTAGGGGCAAGAGTAGGGGAGGGAGACAGGAGCACTCAGCGCAAGGAGGGTGTAAGGGGCCTTGGATTTGAGGGGAGACCTCTGGACCGCTCCGGCCACCCACCGAGATTGTACCAGACATCCATCTCCCCGCTCAGTGTCCGCACTTCGATGATGGTCTGCCCCAGGAAGTCGTCCGATTCCCGCTTGAAGTGCTGCTTCACCCGGGACTTGATGTCGTCGTCCTCGTCCCAGACCCGGACCTTGATGCGGTCGGTGGAGTTGTGGCACTCGCTGGGAAGGGGACATTAGAGGCGAAGGGTGACACTCCGAGGAGCGCAAGGCCAGGCACTGGGCCTTCTTTGGAGCCTGTTGGGAGGGAGACAGGGGCCGAGTCCCGTCCCCAATCCCCCCTGCACCCATCAATGTGCCATGATGTTCACATCTCTATTGGTACAGAAGAAGGGCGGCTTTGCCCAGGGCCTTCGATGGCCACACTAGCCATTCACGGGAAGAATGGGCCCTGAACTCACATAGGAATTGCTTATTGCCCATCACTGGAGAGGAATATAAATAGGAAAAGCATGCAGGCCCTGATCCATTACAGGCAACCGACTGTGCTTATTTCATGGGAAGTAATCACTTCCTACATTGCCAAAGGGGCGGATGGCAAATCTAGGTCAGCGCATAAACAAAACCTGGTTGTTGCGAAGCCTGTTGTGATTAAGGGCCTCGTTTCTCCTCTAACGAGGAGCATCCTCCTCGCCGCCTGAAGGCTGGGGAGGGTCGGAGGAGAGCAGGGAGCGCCAAGTGAGTGAGTGGAGAAAGGGCATGGCAGGCAAGCACCCCCCCCCAAATCCCTGGATGGATCCATCCTGCCCCACAACACTGGGCCCTTCCAAAAGGAGGCCGCTGGACCCAACCCCCCAAAGGATGCTCAGGAAGAAGAATGCCCTGCAAGCCTTGCATCTGTTTGCAAGGCTGGGATTTGGGGAGGTGAGGTGGATCTCTCATCTAATGGGCTTTACTACAGTGGAGGAGGCTCTGCAGCGGCTGCCTCTCCCATCTGTCGCTCAGCACATGACCAGGAAGGTGCGCTGCTGCTGCGTCCAGGGAGAGAGATGCAGGCGCGCGGAGCAGAGGCAGCCAGAGGAGGGATGCTTCTATGTATGGGGGGAAGGAAAGGGCAGAGGTCAGGAGGGCTCCCTCCCCAAGTGGAGACAAGGCACAATTCCCCAAATGGGGCAGACGGGGACTCCCCAAGCGCAGCCAGGAAGGGGCCTCCTCCCTGCAGCCCCTCCATGATGCTCCTCCTCCCTTTGTGCAACCTCTCTCCCCCAAAGGCAGGATTATTATCCCCAGACCAAGCAGGGGCATAATGCAACACAAATCCATACTTGCGACCTGGAAGCCCTCCCTCCGCTATCGCTATTATTAATCTGCGATGGAGCCGCTAAGCCCCTTCCATTATCACTGCCTCTCCATCCCGTCCTATGCGGGATGTCTGTGGAATTATGGGCATAAAGGACGAAGCATGTGGCGGTAGCAGTGGGAGAAGGGGGAGCACACGCTTTGCGTCTCCTGCAGGAAGGCCCCTGCCCAGGTCGTCAGCAATGCACAGACCTCCAAAGGCAGATCCCGAAGGGGAACCGAAGCCAAGAAGGGGGAGCACACGCGTCTCCTGCAGGAAGGCCCCTGCCCAGGTTGTCAACAATGCACAGACCTCCAAAGGCAGGTCCCGAAGGGGAACCGAAGCCAAGAAGGGGGAGCACACGCTTTCCGTCTCCTGCAGGAAGGCCCCTGCCCAGGTTGTCAACAATGCACAGACCTCCAAAGGCAGAGACCAAAGCCATTCTCACAAACGAGAGGAATCCCCCAAACACACACACACACAAACACATTTGCCATGATTTGTGACAAGTTCCACAATTGGCCCAGGCGTTTGGCAAAAAAGAGCAATTTGCAGGCTTCAAAAAAGCTCAACTGTTTGTGTTATTTTGACGTAATTAGCATTTATTTGCCGATTTTGGGAGCGAGCAGGCAGACGCTGCTCCTGGCTGCCAGATGGCAAGTGAGCGACAGGCGCCGGAGGAGCCAGGGAACACAAACGCCTGCTCGACTGCAAAGGCTCTGGGCATAAAGGCATCGAACGCGGCCCCAATCCTGCAGAGAAGGACAGGGACAACCCCTCGGACGCTGAAGGAACCAAACTGAAAGGGGCACCGTACTCTCCTTTCGGTCCCCGTCTCCCGCCTCTGGCTCACACAAAGCCCACCACAGACATCTTCCTATTTAAGAAGACTTTAAACTAAAGATGGAGCCACGCGTGTTAGGTTGTGTTTGACGGTCTAACGCAGGCCTGGGCAAACTTTGGCCCTCCAGGTGTTTTGGACTTCAACTCCCACAATTCCTAACAGCCTCAGGCCCCTTCCTTTTGCCCCTCAGCCGCTTAAGCGGCTGAGGAGCAAAAGGAAAGGGCCTGAGGCTGCTAGGAATTGTGGGAGTTGAAGTCCAAAACACCTGGGGAGAAGGTTGAACTTGGCCCAGGCCTGGTTTACATGTTGTAAGCCGGCTTAGGTCTGTCTGTTGCAATTAAGACAGACTTGCTTCTCCAAACAACGCAAAGAAAAGGAACGGGAGACAGGTGCAAAAGAAATGATGTCATGGGAGGGATTCTGGCTTTTTCAAAGTGGTTTGTGTTTGTATAATCTTTGTGAGAGCACCATTGCAATCAGGTGAACAGCTCTCGGTTTCATGGGCCTGGAATTCATGTATTCAAGTTCCCAAGCTGTTGCTGCATCCCATGTGGACTGTGACTGGTTTGTGATGAAAAGAGGCTTCAGGGCCCAAGTGCAACTGGTTCCTGGGATGGCCCCAAGGAGGGCCCTGTTTCTTGGAAGCCCTCTCAAATCCCACTCGCCCCGAGGAGGCCTTGCTTCTCCCCCATCGGGGCCTCTCTCCCCCTCTGCCTATTCCCACAAACCTATTCCTTCCGTATCCATATGACATGTAGCCACAAACCAGGGGTTACTCACAAGAAGAACTTCTCCTCCCAGGTGGGGTTCAGGTTCCCGAAGATGGTCTTGGTCCTGCGCTTGGTCTTGCCCACCTGCACCGTCACATAGGGGTCGCTGGAGCCCGTCTTGTCCTTGGCCTGCAGGCCCTGGGCACACACCACTGCAGAAGGGGAGGAATGGCACCATTAGCCGGCTCTCCCACCCGTCGGCATGACTGGGACTGCCATGGCATTGCATATATACACACCCCTCTAATTGGGCCCGGTCCCAAACATAGAGGGCTCCCAGTAACAGAGAGTTGGAAAGAGGGAGGTGTTGTAATTGAGCCCTCGGCTCTGCCTGCTAGTAGGGCTGAGGAGGATGCTGAGTCATCAGCGTCTGAGTGTAGTATGGAACTGGGTGGGGTTGAGAATAACGTAAACGCAGGAGCAGGCAGAAAGAAGAGTGCAAGTGATACCAGCAGGGAAGGTTTGGAACAAAGAAAGAGAATTCGGCAAATACTTATGTCTCCTACTGACTCTGAGTCCTTTGAGGGCTTTCCCAGGGATGGGGGAAGCTCATCAGAAGAGAGTGATACTGAGTTAGATTGGTCTTTGGTACAGGATGTTGGGGATGTGTGTAATGCAGACACCAGTAGTGATACTATTCTGGGGTTTGATAGTGATAAAGACTGGCCCTCTGAAACCTCAGGGAATGATTGGTATACGCTAAGTCTTGAAAGACGCTGGGGAACTTGGAGGGACTCACAAAGGGTGTCAGCTGCAGAGAGGGAAGCAGCTGCATCGCCTAATCAGGGGGAGTTGTCCTCTTCAGGCGAGTGTGATCTTTAGGGGTATAAAATGTGGGCTTTTGGGGAGGCTTCCTTGCGGCGAGCAAGGAGTTGTTCTTGGTATCCTGTTTGGCATCCTGTTTTGGTATCCTGTTATCTTGCATCGTGTTCCTGATCCAGTTTACTCCTACAGCTGTGTGTTCCTAGTGGCGGGGTTTGAACTCCGCTGGACTTTCTCTCTGTGGACTTTGGATTGTCTCCTCGTTTCTCCGTCATTCTCCTGCCCACGACTCTGGACCGGTTACTGACTACACTATTGGCTCATTTCTTGGAGGATGTCACAGAGGACGTCCTGAGTTTGTTTTGGATTCCTTCTTCAGTGATTTTTGGGCTTTCACTGGGTTTTTGCCGGTTAGGCTTGTTTTTTGTTAGTCTCATTCCCATTTGTTGTGCAATAAACTCTTTGTTATCCCTTTTATTACTTGAGCTTGGCTTTAATTGGCGTCTGCATCACGACAGGAGGTGATGCACTCTAGGCCAGGAACACCTTTCTACCCGGAACTACACAGAGTCCAGTAGTAGCTAACTACAGCAGTTTATTTACAAAAAACATATTCAAAAGGAGAAATTGGCATTTCTCAAAAAGCTGTAGAAAAGGTGATATGAAATAGCAATAATCCAAAGATACAAAGATCAATAGTCCAAGATAGCAAGGTACATGAAATCTGTGAAGTCAAGTGGATAGGCATACATGCATAGGCATTAAAACAGGAACTTTTCCAAGACAAAACCCATTCAGGAACAAAGACAAGGTTGTCTGCTCTAGAGCGCCCAGGGAAACATCACTTAATTTAAGCTCAAACCTGACCAAACAGACATGAGGTCATCCCTACGGCACCTGGACTTCAAGAACTGCTTCTCACTGAGTCTTTCTGACCTTCTAATTGACCTTTCCTTTGCTCTCTCTGAGCAGAGACCTAATCTCATATCATGGGGTAACTCCCCGTCTTCTGAAGGCTCAGAAGACCAACAAGGCCAGCGGCTGCCGGCCCTACTCTCTAATCCAGTGTTTCCCAACCTTTTTTGAGCCACGGCACACTTTTAACATTAAAAAAATCCGGAGGCACACCACCAACCAAAATGACACAAAATGACACTCTAACACAGTAAAGAAGGGATGGTGGCGTCCTGGGAGCAGCTGCTGGGAGTGCCAAAGCCGGGGGAGGGGGTGGAGCCAGGCTGTGCCATGCCCCGGCCCCTACCCCCGGCTTCACCTCTCCCAGCAGCTTCTCCCGCCTTGTGGGGGCAGTGCCAAGCCAGCGGTGCCAGAGCCAGCACAATGCTGGCTTGGCACTGTCCCCTCAAGGCTGGAGCAGCTGCTGGGAGTGCCAAAGCCGGGGAGAGGGGGCAGAGCCCCCTCCCCCGGCTTCAGCTCTCCTACAGGCCGCACCATGCCCTGTCCCCTCCCCCCAGCTTCAGCTCTCCTACAGAAGAGGAGCATGAGCGGTGGGCGGGCTTCAGTGCGTGGGGCTCCTCCACTCGGCTTCAGCGAGCGAGGGGCGAGAGTCATGGTGGGAGTCATGGCAGATTGGAGGCTGGCTGGGGAAACGGCCGAAGCAGGAGGCATCCCGGCCCCTTCTTCTTTTTCTTCTTTTTTTTTTTGAGTGCTTAATGCCAAGTTTATTTAATGCCAGTTACAGACTCCCACACATACATAACATGAGCAAGGGATACAGAGGTCTTCTTCTTCTTTTTCTTCGCCACTGCCCGGCCCTTCCTCCTCCCCCAAGCAGCAGGAGTTTGGCAGGAGGGGGGAGGAAGGGGGGCAGAGAGCTTTTCTCGCGGCACAGCAGAAGGTCTGTCACGGCACACTAGTGTGCCATGGCACACTGGTTGAGAAAGACTGCTCTAATCTACCGCCTGCATTTCTGCCTGTGTTTCAGCCTGATCAGACACAGACCCAGTGAAAAACCCATCACTTCCCTCATCCTCTGAGGCAGAATCCCCAGCATCCCCAGCATCTTGCCTCGAAGGACAAAGGAGCCCAAATGCCACCGTGTCACGATGCCACTTTTGCCAACGTAGTAATTTATTTATTATTATTTATTAATTATTTGGACTTGTACGCTGCCACTCCCCGAGGGCTCAGAGCAGTCAAGTAAAAACACAGAGAGATAAAAGCAAACATATTAAACTAGCTTAAAGAAAGACTTCCGGCCTAGCAATCAAAGGCTAGCTGGAAAAGGTGAGTCTTGCAGGCCTTGCGGAAGGAGAGAAGGCCCCTACATCGCTAGGAAGAGTGTTCCATATTGACGGCGCCACTACAGAAAAGGCCCTACGCCGGGTTGATATAAGATGGATTGCTTTGAAGGTCGGCACTTCAAGGGGGTTCATTTGTTCGGAACGAAGTGACCTCTGGGGTTGGTAGGGGAAGAGACGATCCCTCAGATACAGCGGCCCCAGACCATGCAAGGCCTTGAAAGTTAACACCATCACCTTGAAGGTGATCTGGTGCTCGACCGGAAGCCAATGGAGCTGCTGGAGGATGGGTGTTATGCGACATCTCACTGGGGCCCCAGTGAGAAGTCGAGCGGCGGCATTCTGGACGAGCTTAAGTTTCCGGATCACGGACAAGAGCAGGTCGACGTAAAGGGTGTTACAGTAGTCCAGTCTCAAGATGACCGTGGCTTGGAGCACCGTGGCCAGGTCGTCTCTGGATAGGTAGGGGGCCAGACGCCGAGCTTGCCGCAGATGGAAAAAGGCGGTTTTGCTGACACTGGAGACCTGGGCCTCCATCAACAGCAACGGGTCAATAATGACCCCAAGGCTCTTTACTGAGGATGTCGGGCATAATGCCTCGCCATCCAGGCTAGGCAGTCGGGCCTCCCCACCCACCGGGCGGCCCAGCCACAGTATCTCCGTCTTTGCTGGATTCACCCTCCATCTACTGGCACGCAGCCAGCCAGTCACGGCTTCAAGGCACTGATGGAAACAAGAGGGTACAGAGTCCGGCCGGACTTCCATTTTCAGAACGAGCTGGGTATCATCAGTGTAAACTATTTCTGGATGGAGAGAGAGAAGGCAGGATTTACAGCCGCTGGCCTCCATTTCTGTGCCGTAAATACAACGCTTGTCTCCTCCACCACAATTCATAACAAGGCAAGTCTCTCCGGCAAGGTCTGCTGGGCCCACAAAGGCAAGAGGCGCAGCGGCCAAAGGCTCCCCCTCCTCCGTCAGGGCTCCCTTGGTGGGCTCTCCATTACACTAGGTCACCCAACTTGACGAATTTCCTGTTCCTGGTTTGAAAGTGTTTTTTCCCGCTTAATTGTGCGGTCCTTACTTTGAATGGAGGTGTTCTACTCCGGAAACTTCATTTGTGTGGCTGCCACAAGGTAGGCTGAATTGGTTGCGACTCAATGATGAGACATTCATTGGAAAACTAGAGCAAAATGTGCTCATGCGTGGATGATCTCTCTCCTGTGAAGATGTTTGTACAGTTTAATAAATGTTTCCTATGTTTTGATGACACAACCCATTAGGACAGTGTTTCCCAACCACTGTTCCGCGGCACACTAGTGTGCCGTGAGCGATCACCTGGTATGCCGTGGGAAAACCTCTCTTCCCACCTTTCTTCCCCCTCCTGCCGAACTCCCGCTGCTGCTGCTTGGGGGAGGAGGACGAGGAGGAAGGGCCGTGCGGTGGCGGCGAAGAAGAAGGGGCCGGGGCGCCACCTCCTTCGGCCGTTTCCCCAGCCAGCCTCCCATCGAAGGAGGGAGGGGAACGGAAGCAGAAGTGAGGAGCGCAGTCCGAGGCAGGGCCACCGGCTTCTTCTTTCGAACCGCAGGAAAGAAGGAAGGAAGGCAGGCAACCGCGGACCACGTGAGTGCCTTCCCTTCTGGTGTGGAAGAGGGAGAGAGCCATTCAGGAAGGGAGCCACCTGGGGGTTCTGTGGGGGAAGTTTGGCCCAGTTCTATCACTGGTGGGGTTCAGAATGCTCTTTGATTGTAGGGGAACTATAAATCCCAGCAACTACAACTCCCACATGGCAAGGTCTATTTCCCCTGAACTCCATCTGTGTTCATATTTGGGCATATTGAGTATTAATTTCAAGTGTGGTCCAGATCCATCATTATTTCAGTCCACAGTGCTCTCTGGGCGTAGGTGAACTACAACTTCCAAACTCAAGGTCCATTCCCAAGCAAACCCTTTCAGTACTTTCTGTTGGTAATGAGAGTTCAATAGGCCAAGTTTGGTTCAATTCCATTATTGCAAGAGTTCAGGATGCTCTTCGTTTGTGTGTTAACTATAAATCCCAGAAACTGTACCTCCCAAATGTCAAGGTCCATTTTCCCCAAACTCCATTTGTGTTCACATTTGGGCATATTGAGTATTCATGGCAAGTTTGGTCCTGATCCAACCTTGTTTGAGTCCACAGTGCTCTCTGGAAATAGGTGAACTACAACTCCAAAACTCAAGGTCAATGCCCACCAAACTCTTATAGCATTTTCTCTTGGTTATGGGAGTTCTGTGTGGGAAGTTTGTGTCTTTCTGCCATTCCTGCCAGGATATCTATGTTGTGTTCATCAAAACAGGCCCAGGTTTCACACTGAGTGTATAAATACATTTAAAAACATATTAACTGTATGTATTACTGTGTTAGAGTGCCATTATGTGTCATTTTGGTTGGTGGTGTGCCCCAGGATTTTGTAAATGTAAAAAATGTGCCGCGGCTCAAAAAAGGTTGAAAAGCACTGATCTACGCCATGAATCGAGACCCAGTCCTGTTCAAGATCTTTATTAATGACTTAGATGAAAGATATAAATAAAGTTATTATTATTTATTATGTGCTTCCAATTGGTGGGAGGGTAACGCAAAGGGAGAGGGGAGGAATCCGGGAATGCCCTTCACCCAACTTCCCAACGCAACCTGCCCCCCCCCCGCCTTCCCCCCTTATGTAGGCGTCTTCCCAGGCACCCAAAGCCCCTGATAATCCACCCACAGATATGGATTAGTACTCGCTGGAAAGCGACACAAAGAGAGACCGTCATGCTGCTTAGGCCACCCCACTCCTGCCCCCATTTGCCTCATAAAGGGGGCTGGGTGGAAGGAAGGGTCTCGGCATCATCGGTCTCTCCCCGGAGAGCCCCAGGGCACCTCAAAGGCAAAGGAGCCAACCGATTGTGGCGCGCAAGGAGGGCCGCCTGCCCAGTGCCGATGCCGGACTCAGTTTGGCTTTATTGCGGCTGCAATGATCAGCCTTGGCAGGAGGAGCGGATGCCGCATCGAGCCCAGAGGGGACCTGGATGTGGAGCAACGGCTTCCCAAGGGAGCAAAGCAATAATATCCTGCAGAAGGACCTACGGAGCCCGAGCGGAGGACGGACTATACGGACGGCCATTACGGCACAAGGAATGCAGAGGAAGAAGCCGAGGAGGGGCTCGCCCTGCAACAAAATGGGGAATCCAATGCCGACCCCCCGCGCTGACCTGGATATTAAATACTTTCTGGCCAGACAGACCTCTCACGATCCTGGAGGGCTTGGTTCTCCCCGCTTGTATCTGACAGGGATAATTGATGGGGTAATGAAAACAGTGAGCCGCTTGTGTCTGTTGCTGGGCAGGTGCCATTGCCGGTGACAGGTACAGAATATCGTGAGGCCTCGGCCACAAGGCGCTGGCTATTTTCATTATCCTGGCAATCAAGAGCAGCACGATTCCATTACTGCCTGTCTGCCGGAAAGTTAATGTCAACACACAAATGTCCTATTGCCATAAACTTCAGCAAAAATCTCAATTGGAATAATGAGGAAAATGCCAAACTAACTCGTATGGCACGTAAGCATGAGAAACAAACACAGAGGGACTATTGACAACAGTGTCACAAACATAATATTCAAGTTTTCCAAAATAATTAGTCGGATCTTCCAAAGGTTGTGTGGACAAAATTCAATATATCCAGTACTGTCACATGTGAGTTCAAGATGTGATAAAACGTCTTGGGAATTGTGGGTGTTGAAGTCCAAAACACCTGGAGGGAGGGCCAAAGTTGGTCCATGCCTGACCTAAGTAGTCAAGCCAAGGGCCCCAAGTAGAGGACTGTAGGTGCACAAAACATCTATCTATCTATTTATCTATCTATTTATCTATCTATTTATCTATCTATCTATTTATCTATCTATCTATTTATCTATCTATTTATCTATCTATTTATCTATCTATTTATCTATCTATCTATTTATCTATCTATCTATTTATCTATTTATCTATCTATCTATTTATCTATCTATCTATCTATCTATCTATCTATTTATCTATCTATTTATCTATCTATTTATCTATCTATTTATCTATCTATTTATTTATCTATCTATCTATCTATTTATCTATTTATCTATCTATCTATTTATCTATCTATCTATCTATTTATCTATCTATTTATCTATCTATTTATCTATATTTATCTATCTATTTATCTATCTATCTATTTATCTATCTATCTATCTATCTATCTATCTATCTATCTATTTATCTATCTATTTATCTATCTATTTATCTATCTATTTATCTATCTATCTATTTATCTATCTATCTATTTATCTATCTATTTATCTATCTATTTATCTATCTATTTATCTATCTATTTATCTATCTATCTATTTATCTATCTATCTATTTATCTATCTATCTATTTATCTATCTATCTATCTATTTATCTATCTATCTATTTATCTATCTATCTATCTATCTATTTATCTATCTATCTATTTATCTATCTATCTATTTATCTATCTATTTATCTATCTATTTATCTATCTATTTATCTATCTATCTATCTATTTATCTATCTATCTATCTATCTATCTATTTATCTATCTATCTATCTATCTATCTATCTATCTATCTATCTATCTATCTATCTATTTATCTATCTATCTATCTATCTATCTATCTATCTATTTATCTATCTATCTATTTATCTATCTATCTATCTATCTATCTATTTATCTATCTATTTATCTATCTATCTATATAATAAAAGTCAATGTTTGCGGCGGTGTGGTGGTACGGAGAGAGGAATATGTGGCAGCATTCCGATTGGTTGCCACTGTGGGATTATTTGCATAAAGAACTCTGATTGGCCAGTCTCAGAACTCCAACATTCTAAGTCACCACACAGAGGGGATTGGTTGTCACTGAGGGAGTATTTGCATAAAGGACTCTGATTGTCCATCTACATTCCAACATTCTAAGAGATGACGCAGAGGGAAAAGTAAAGGCCTCAGGCAGTCAGCCACTGAGGCCCACAGCAATAACGGATCGGGAACAAACTTGGCACACAGGGGCCCAATGGCTCACTTCACAACCTGGTGTGGTTTAGGGCAGGATGCGCCACGAATGATGGGATTTGCAGTACCTTCACCTGATTCACTTCTCAAACAACACTGTAGCCCCTATAAATCACAGACCAGGCCCAAAATAGACAGCAAGGCTTCCTTACCTTGATTTTCCTGACTAGGCCTCAGGTCATGGGATATTGTTTAGGGCCTGAATTGACAGTAAGGATTCCTCAACTTGATTTTCCTGACTAGGCCCCCAACAATGACAGAATAAGACCAAACTTGCCACACAGATGCCCCAAGATGCACTCTACATCCTGGTGCAGTTTGAGGGAGGATGGACCATGGATGATGGGACTTGCAGTACCTTCACTCACTTCCTGAAAACAACGCACCCTCATCCAATGACCAATACAGACCAAAATTAGCACACAAAGCCCCTTGACCCACTCTACACCCTGGTGCTGTTTCAAGGAGGATGGATCACAGATGATGGGACTTGAAGTACCTTCACTCACCTTCCGAGACCACTGCAACCCTCATCCAATGAATGATCAAGACCAAATGTGACACACACAGCCCCCATGGCCCACACTATCTTCTACTGCGGTTTGGAGGAGGGTGGACTGTGGATGATGGGACTTGAAGTACTAAAGACCAACTTTGGCACACAATGCCTTTCTCAAATAACCCGGGCACCGCTGGGTCCCCAAGCTAGTAAAATATAAACATAACGCTCACTCACCTGTGATGGTGATCTTGGCCGACCACTTGGAGGTCCCCTCCAGGACGCTCTGCTTGGCGGCCTTCATGTGCTGGGCCAAGTCCTCCTTGGGGATCTGGAAGGTCGCCCAGATCAGCTCAAAGACCTCCGGGTGGTTCTTCTCCCGGACCTTCATCTGGTCCTTCATGGCCGCAATGATGTTCTGGGTCTTGTCCTCCGCCCCGTGCTTGGAGCTCTTCTCGGCAGCCCCTGAGAGGGACGGGAGAGCAGCGTCACCCACAAAGGGAAGCCAACAAGGAGCTTGGGAAAAGGTCCTTTGGGGAAGAAATTAACTACAACCAGTAGGAACAATAGCAATAATAATAGTAATATAATAATATATTATTATATATATCTGAGGGCTCGCACTAAGACTCTAAACTATCTAGTCCGTGAGCTGCTTTTTCCTGACGATGCTGCCCTTGTCGCCCATTCAGAAGCAGCCCTGCAGCGCCTCACATCCTGCTTTGCAACAGCTGCAGAGCCATTTGGGCTGGAAGTCAGCCAGAAGAAAAGAGAAGTTCTCTACCAGCCCGCACCACAGGAAGAACACCATCACCCCCACGTCAGCATAGGCGAATCTGTGCTTAAGTCCGTTCAGCAGTTCACGTCCCTGGTAAGCATCATCTCTTCAGATGCCAAGATCGATAAAGAGATAGATCACAGATTAGCAAAGGCATAGAGTGCATTTGGAAGGCTTCACAAAAGAGTCTGGAGCAACAAGCACCTGAGGCAAAGCACCAAAATCACTGTGTACAGAGCTATCATACTGGCTGTTTTCCTCTATGGGTCTGAAACATGGGTCACCTATCGCCAGCACCTACGACTCCTCGAACGCTTTCATCAGCGCTGTCTTCACACAGCCCTAACTATACACTGGACCAACTATGTGATGAATGTTGCTGTCCTTGAGCAAGCAGGGA
This sequence comes from Anolis apletophallus, assembly GCA_030556195.1. Classification (NCBI taxonomy): domain Eukaryota; kingdom Metazoa; phylum Chordata; class Lepidosauria; order Squamata; family Anolidae; genus Anolis; species Anolis apletophallus. The sequence continues at coordinate 43,919,605 of JARBWK010000015.1, read as the reverse complement.
TCACCAGCGTTGAGGCCATGCTATTGAGAACACGGCTGCGCTGGGCAGGACACGTCTCTAGGATGGAGGACCACCACCTCCCAAAGATACTACTCTACGGTGAACTCGCCACGGGTCAGCGCAAGAGAGGCGCCCCAAAAAGAGATATAAGGACTCCTGAAACAACATCTCAGGCTCGGCCAGATTGATCACCAACAATGGGACGTCCACCCTGGCCTCACATCGGGAGGCATGGAGACGCACCATCCACAATGCGGCGGCCTCTTTAGAGAAGACACGCTGAATGAGTCTCAAAGAGAAACGACAACACAGAATGAACCGCAACTTGGAAACAACATCACCCAAGGAGACTTTCTGCTGTGCTTTCTGCAACCGAACTTGCCTATCTCGGATTGGCCTTTTTAGTCACCAACGCGCTTGTAGAAAGCGTGGGATGAGTCCTTCCGAAGAATCTTCGTTCACGAAGTAATGCCGAGAGAGAAAGAGATAGAGCTGCTCCCGAAGGCAGGAGAGCCAGACCCTGGGGACGGACCAGAGACTTTGCCAGGAGAAGGAGCAAGGAGGGGCATGAGAAAGGGGGAAAGAGGGGCGTGGACCAGTTTTTTGGTCCGTGATCTGCACCCCCCCTCGTTGGCCTTATGGGTAATCCGGGCATGCCGCCACCATCTTCCCAAAGGGGACTCGGGGCGGCTTACAAGAGGCCAAGCCCATACGTGTATTTTAATACAGTAACATAAAAGACATAAAGCAACATTACAGTAAAATAATAATTAAAAAATCAAAATCAAAATCAAACCCAAGATATAATAAACAGTGCAAAATAATACAATAGAAAAAACAAACACAATCACAATGAGCGAGCCACATGTGCAAGATGCAATAATAAAAACTAAGGATGAGATAAAATTTAAAACCTATATATTTCTGGGAGAGGTTCATGAGCATTGATTTCGTTGCATGATGTATCATGGTACAAAGGGCGGTGGCTGGAAGAGAGCACCGCTGGTCCCTCGGGCCCTCCGACCGGGCAAGGAAACCAGAGGAAGAAGGGCCCCGCTGCTCCCATCCCAGCCCCTTCCCTGGCCGAGACTCACTCTGTAGGCAGTCTGCGTTGAGCAGGTCCTGGCACTTCTCGTGGCACTTGACCCCGCACTCGGTGCAGCGCATGCCTTGCCGGGCGATGCCCCAGAGCAGCCCCTCGCACTCATAGCAGTAGGTGGGGGCCGTGGCCGTCCAGACGTCAAAGTAGTGCGGGGTGGTGGAGGACATCGGGTAGATCAGCGCCTGCAGCGTCTTCTTGAACACGTGCATTTTCTGGGGAGGGAATGAAGGGGCCGAGAGGCCGGAAGCAGAGTCAGAGAGCGATGGAAGGCAACCGCATCTTGCACAAGTTTGTAGCCCTCACCAAGGATGTAGGCAGATCATCTCAAGCATCTGAAGATGACGTAGGAAGGAATCCCACTGGAGCACTACAGCACACCAAAACACCTGGGAGGGACCCTGGACCGTGCTCTGACTCAGTGTTTCCCAACCGCTGTTCCGCAGCACACTACTGTTTCGTGGCGGATCATCTGGTGTGCCGCGAAAAACGTCTCCCTCCCCCCTTTCTCCCCCTCCTGCCGAACTCCTGCTGCTTGGGGGAAGAGGAGGAAGGGCCGGGTGGCGGTGAAGAAAAAGAAGAAGGGGCCGGGGTGCTGCCTCCTTCGGCCGTTTCCCCTGCCAGCCTCCAATCGAGGGAGGGAGGAGGGAAGGGTGATGTCGCTCGGGCCCCGCCCCCTTCCAAGTGGCAGAAGCTTGTTCGTGCCTGATTGAGTCATGGCGGGAGTCATGGTGGAGAATGGTTCCTGTCACCGCCATGACTCCGGCCCCTCGCTCGCTGAGGCCGCGTGGAGGAGGGGCATGAGCGGTGGACGGACTTCAGTGGGCGGGGCTGAAGACCGTCCACTGCTCATGCTCATGCTCCTCCGCGCGGCCTCAGCAAAAGAGGGACCGGGGCCCCATCCCCGGCGCCGCTCTCCGCCATGACTCCAGCCCTCGCTCGCTGAGGCCGCGCGGAGGAGGAGCATGAGCGATGGACGAGCTTCAGTGGGCAGGGCTGAAGCCCGTCCACCGCTCATGCTCCTCCTCCGAGCTACCTCAGCGAGCGAGGGTGGGAGTCATGGCGGAGAGCGGCACTGGGAACGGGAATTGCCGTCTTCTCTGTCTCCCCCCGGCCCCCTTTTGCCCGTGAGCCTCTACCTGTGGCAGTGGGAGTGGCTGAGGCCGGCGGCGGGAGCCTGGGCTGGAGCCTGGGCTTGGTGGCGGCCCTTGGCCTGCTCTACTGCCTGAGGGACCCGCTTGCCAAGTTTGGTCCAGATCCATCATTGTTTGAGTCCACAGTGCTCTCTGGATGTAGGTGAACTACAACTCCAAAACTCAAGGTCAATTAACTATATGTATTACTGTGTTAGAGTGTCATTTTGTGTCATTTTGGTTGGTGGTGTGCCCCAGGATTTTTTTTTAATGTTAAAAGTGTGCCCCAGCTCAAAAAAGGTTGGGAAACACTGCCTTACATCAAGAAACGGCTTCCTGAGATCTACAGAGACACTCGCAGGAACACCTCAGCAAGCAAGAGTCCAAAAATGGCGGGCTGAAACCCGGAACCTTAATCAGTAGCTGAGACCGGATGAGAAACTCCCTCCTGGGCACACAGAAGAGTGGATGACCTGAAAAGCGCTGAACAGGCTGCGCTCTGGCACCACGAGATGAAGATCCAACCTTAAGAAATGGGACCACAAAGTGGAGTCCACGACATGTGAGTGTGGAGGAGAGCAAACCACAGCAGGCCCGGATTAAGACCTTTTTGCGCCCTAGGCCACACTTTGGAATTACGCCCCCTTTCGCGCGCCGCCACTCGGGCCCCGACCCCGGAGGGAGTGACATTGCTCGGGCTGCACTCCTCCCTCCCTCCCTCCTTCTGAGGCCACGGCGAGTTGTCCCAGCGGCAGCTGCTCGGCGCCCTTCCACGCAGCGTCCCATTACGCAGCGCAGCTGCCGCTGCCTTTGGGACAACTCGCTGTGGTCTCAGAAGGAGGGAGGGGAGGAGTGCAGCCCGAGCGACGCCATCCTCCCTCCGAGGGCGGGGCCCGAGCGACCTCACTCCCTCCGGGGGCGGAGCCCGAGCAACCTCACTCCCTCCGGGGGCGGGGCCCGAGCGACGTCATTTCCTCTGGGGTGGAGCCCGAGCGACGTCACTCCCTCTGGGGGCAGGGCCTGAGCAACAATACTCCCTCCGGGGGCGGGGCCTGAGCGACGCCACTCTCTCTGGGGGCGGGGCCTGAGCGACGACACTCCCTCCGGGGGCGGGGCCCGAGCGACGTCACTCCCTCCGGGGGGGGCCCGAGCGATGTTACTCCCTCCGGGCGGGGCCTGAGCGACATCACTCCCTCCGGGTCGGGCCTGAGCGACATCACTCCCTCCGGGGTCGGGCCTGACCGACGTCACTCCCTCCGGGGGTGGGGCCCGAGTGATGTCGCTCGGGCCCTGCCCCCGGAGGGAGTGACGTCACTCAGGCTGCATTCCTCCTCCCTCCCTCCTTCTGAGGACATGCCAAGTTGTCCCACAGGCAGCGGCAGCTGCGCTGCATGAATGGGGCGCTGCGTGGAAGGGCGCCGCGCAACTGCTGCTGGGGCAACTCGGCGCGAGTCATCGCCATTTTTTTTGGCCTTGATCTGGCGCCCCCCTCGGATTACGCCCATAGGCCACGGCCTTGCTGCCCTAAATGATAATCCGGGCCTGAACCACAGATCACTGACTACAATGCAGCCTGAGCCACGCCACATACGCAATGGAGGACCTTCTCACAGCGACACCACTGGTCAAAGGACATTGAGTACCAGGCCAAGTTTTTTAACTTTGTGTTTTTAAATACATTACAACGGTACCCTCAGCTGGCTTCTGACCTGATAAATAAATTAAACCTGCTCTCCCGCCGCACTCAAGAAGCCTCTGATCTGCTCAACTGCGGCTGCTGCTGGTCTACCTCTTAAGAAATGCTTTCTGGAGCTACCCAACAGAGAGAGGCCGAGCGCATGCCTCCCAGGCCGGGCCGGTTCCCTCATGGGCTGCCCCTCCTTTGTGGGGAGTGTTGTTTACATGCTGCTCTCCGCCCCAGAGGCCCCAACACGGCAAAAACAACCAGGCCCTGAGTTTAAAAAAAGAAACGGATGTTCTATTTCCAAGAGTAAGAAGGGAAATAAAATTAGCCCGCGGAGAACAATCAATACGCCTCCTGGCCGGGGAATTTTAGGCTCGCCTCCAATCAATACGGCCGACGCCGGAGCCGCGCTTCCCAACGGCCAAGGAATGACAAACAGATATCAAGACATTCTCTGTCATTTAGAGCAGTGCTTTTCAACCTTTTTTGAGCCGCGGCACATTTTTTTCCATTTACCAAATCCTGTGGTACACCACCAACCAAAATGACACTCTACACATATAGTTAATATGTTTTAAAATGTATTTATACACTCAGTGTGAAACCTGGGCCTGTTTCGATGAACACAACATAGATATCATGGCAGGAATGGCAGAAAGACACACACAAAGGTCTTGCTCAATTTATAGTTAACACACAATCAAAGAGCATCCTGAACTCTTGCAACAATGGAATTGAACCAAACTTGGCATATTGAACTCTCATTACCAACAGAAAGTACTGAAAGGGTTTGCTTGGTAATTGACCTTGAGTTTTGGAGTTGTAGTTTACACCCAGAGAGCACTGTGGACTCAAATAATGATGGATCTGGACCACACTTGAAATGAATACTCAATATGCCCAAATATGAACGCAGATGGAGTTCAGGGGAAATAGACCTTGGCATTTTGGAGTTGCAGTTGCTGGGATTTATAGTTCCCCTGTCATCAAAGAGCATTCTGAAATCCAGCAAAAATTGAATTGAACTACACTTGGCATGCAGAACTGCCATGACCAACAGAAGTTTGAGGAACATATGTTTAGACATATATGGGAGTTACAGTTCCTCCTACAATAGTGAGCGGCACTGAAGATAGTATTGGACTTCACTTGGCACACAAAATACCCATTGCCAGCAAAAAATATTGGAGGCCTTTAGGGGAAATTTACCCTTATTTGAGGGAGTTGTAGTTGACAAACATCCAGAGAGCTGTGAACCCAAACAACAAAGGATCTGGACCAAACTTGGCACACATACCCGATATACTGATACTGGCGAGCTTTGGGGTGAGCTGACCTTTCTTTCTGGGAGTTGTAGTTCTGAGCTCGGAAGGGCACGAGGACCAGGCAGGAAAAGCTTCCCCAGGCGGCAAGGCTTTGCAGGGGAAGCCCTCCCTCGGAAGGGCGCAGGGGCCAGGCGGAAAAGCCTCCCCCAGGCAGCGAGGCCTTGCGGGGGAAGCCCTCTGCCTGGCTCTCGCATCCTTCCAAGTTTGGAAGGGTGCGGGGGCCAGGCGGAAAAGCCTCCAACCCTCTCCACACACACACACACACACACACACACACACACAAGGAGGCCTCAGAACTAGGCCCGGATCCGCCTCTGTTCGCTTGAGGAAAGGGGGGAAGAGAGGTTTTCCCGCGGCACACCAGGTGATCGCTCACGGAACACTAGTGTGCCGCGGAACACCGGTTGTGAAACACTGATTTAAAGAGTGTATTCAAAAAATTACGTCTGCGTACAAGGCCAAGTTACTCTACATACTTGAGGATAAGCCTAGTTTTCCAGCCCCTTTTTTAGGCTGAGAGAGCTCCCGTCGGCTTATACTCGTCAAGGTTTCTGTGGCCCAAGGACGTTCTTTGGCCGGCCATTTCTCCGATTTGTGTACGTTTTGCTAATAACAAAAGGTAGGAGGAAAATAGTAACAACAATAACAACAATAATTTTTTATATCACAGAAAAAGTCACTTGGGACCATAACGCAGGCGTGAGCCAACTTCGAGCCTCCAGGTGTTTTGGACTTCAATTCCCACAATTCCTAACAGCCTCAGAGCCCTTCCTTTTCCTTTTCCCTTTCCGGCAAAGCGGCTGAGGGGAAAGAAGGGTCTGAGGCTGTTAAAACAATGGGAGTTAAAGTCAAAACACCTGGAAGCAAATGGCCCATGGCTGCTCTAACCCGTTAAGGGAAAACAAGAAAGAGGAAAAGAATGAGAAAGACCAGGCCTGGGTAAACTTTGGCCCTCCAGGTGTTTTTGGACTCCAACTCCCACAATTCCTAACAGCCTACTGGATGTTAGGAATTGTGGAGTGGAAATCGCCGGAAGGCAGTTTGCCCAGGCCTGGCAGTGAAAGTAAATCCTCTGAAATTCTTACCATCTCCTCATTGTTGACGGAGGTCCGGATGAGCATCGCCAGCGAGATACCGGACTTCCGGGCAGCCAGCGTCTTCTGCGGGAGGGAAAGGCAAGCGGTCAAGAAGGAGGTGGCGGGAGCAGCAGGGTCACAAGGGAGGACTGGGCAGGGCCCCATTGACCAGGCCCCCCCCCACCCCCTTGATCCGTCCCAGGGCCCCTGCTTCATCCTTGGGCCACCCCGGCATCGCATCCCTCTGCCACCAAAGCCCTGGCCCCACAGGAGAACAACACCTTTTCACGTTGGAGGGCTAACAATCATACATGCACAATCTGTATGTCCTGTCTCTGTTCTCTTCCATATTGTCGGTTTTGTGATATTCCAATTGACACTTGCATGGATCTTTGCGTATCTTCTAGAAAGGTACTTGTGCTACAATCACGTAGGCAATGCTTTCGAAGTCAAGAAGTTATAAAAGAGGAGTCTCCTCCTTCGTTCCCCAGTCTAGGTTCAGTTCAGACCAGTTATGTACGTAGTACCTGTGGCGCAGCAGGAGCATGCTGGGCCCATAACCCTGCTTGTTAGGGAAAACCACCCAAAAATAGCAGAGCATCCAAAATACAAGCAGGATACTTATAGTTGAACATTTAGCTCACAGTAAGCACAGTGTGAAATGGCATGGCTGTAAATAATGTAGAGCTTAGGAAGGCAAAGATGGAGGGTTCAGTCTTAAAAATTAAAAAAAAAAAATATTTACAAATATAATAATATAATATAGTGTATATACATATAATATTGATAATATTATAATGTAATACAATATAATACTACTACTAATAATAATATATTATAATTATATATTTTATATTACATGTAATATTTATTTATTTATTTATTATTTCGATTTATATACCATCCTTCCCGAAAAGGCTCAGGGTGGTTCACAGCAACGAACAACACAATCACAACATACTTGAAAACATAATAAAAACAGATTAAGACCTGAGTCGGGGTTACAGCTTAGAGATTGAACACCTGACGGAAGAGGTTGGTCTTCCAGGCCCTCTGAAAGGCCTGTAGGTCATTTATTGCTCGTGCCTCCTCCGGGAAGGCGATCCACAGGGTAGGCGCTGCTACAGAAAAAGTGCGCTACCGCGTCGATGACAAGTGGCAGACCTTGAGAGATGGAACCTCTAGTAGGTTTTGATCCATGGACCGTAGTGGTCTCTGGGGAATGTGCAGGGAGAGGCGGTCCTTCAGGTACACTGGCCCCAGACCATGCAAGGCCTTAAAGGTTAGCACCAGCACTTTGAAGGCAATCCGGTACTCAATGGGGAGCCAGTGCAAACTAATAATATTACTAATAATATAGTATAATGTTATAGTACAGTGTAATATATAACATTAATATTGTGCGATGGCAATAATATAATATATTGTATTTACATTTTACTTGTAAGCTGCTCTGAGTCCCCTTTGGGGTGAGAAGGGTGGCATATAAATGTCGTAAATAAAATAAATAATAACAGTATTTCTTAATAGTAAAGAACTGGGTCTGTGCTACACCTCTTTTTGGGTTTAAAAGAGAGGGAAAAATAATCAAACACTACATCACACAAGTAGAGAGTGATCTCAATACGCACAGCACACGAAGATGTAAAAAGCAGAAGTCTAAAGCAATGGCATGCGTCTGCAAAACATGCGTTCTACACAACCAAAAAGTCCTGGCCTAGTGGGGCTCCTTCCTTCCTTCCTTCCCTCTCTTCCTCCATTCTTTCCTTTCCCTTCCCTTTCTATCCCAGACACGGGCAAACTTGGGCCTCCCTCCAGGTAGGTGTGTTGGACCTCAACTCCCACCATTCCTAACAGCCTGAGCTTAAGCAACCGAGGGGGAAAACGAAGGGGCCCGAGGCTGTTAGGGATGGTGGGAGTTGAAGTCCAAAACACCTGGAGGGAGGGAGGCCCCAAGTTGGTCCATGCCTGGTCTAGATCTAGAAAATGCTTAGAGGGGACAAACATTGGGATGAGCAAATACACTCTACGTGCCTTGGCTTCCAAGCAAGCGGCCGATGCCTGTCGTTTGCCCTGGTCTTTGTGCCTAGACCATCCCTTTCCTGCTCTTCTGCTCTACGCCTTGGCCCAAACAGGGGCCTCCTCTGGAAGGAAGGAAGGAGGGAGGGAAGGAAGGAGGGAAGGAAGGAGGGATGGAAGGAAGGAGGGAGGGAAGGAGGGAAGGGAAGGAAGGAAGGAGGGAGGGAGGGAAGGAAGGAGGGAGGGAAGGAGGGAGGGAAGGAGGGAAGGAAGGAAGAAAAGAGGGAAGGAAGGAAGGAGGGAGGGAAGGAGAGAAAGAAGGAAGGAAGGAAAGAGGGAAGGAAGGAAGGAGGGATGGAAGGAGGGATGGAAGGAGGGAGGGAGGAAGAAGGGAAGGAAGGAGGGATGGAAGAAAGGAGGGAAGGAGGGAAGGAAGGAAGGAAGGAAGGAGGGAAGGAGGGAGGGAAGGAGGGAAGGAAGAAAAGAGGGAAGGAGGGAAGGAAGGAAGGAGGGAGGGAAGGAGAGAAAGAAGGAAGGAAGGAAAGAGGGAAGGAAGGAAGGAGAGAAGGAAGGAAGGAGGGAGAGGAAGGAAGGAAGGAAAGAGGGAAGGAAGGAAGGAAGGAGAGAAGGAAAGAAGGAAGGATGGAAGGAAGGAGGGAGGGAAGGAGAGAAAGAAGGAAGGAGGGAGGGAAGGGGGAGGGAGGGAAGGAAGGAAGGAAGGAAGGAGGGAAGGAAGGAAGGAGGGAAGGAAGGATGCCGTGGATTGCATGGCCGTGGCTTCCATTCACGCTGTTGCTCACAAAACGGTGCCAACGTCTCCCTTGACAATAGTTAAAACGTGCTGAGGGAGGTAATATGATTAACTCCCTGAAACTAATTATGATGTAAGAAAGGAATCGCCGGCACGGCCTTATTTGGTCGGCTTCATTATTGCCACACAACGGTTAATGGACGAATCCCACGCTTTCCCTTTCGCCGACGTCTCTCTCTCTCTCTCTCTCTCTCTCTCTCTCTCTCTCTCTAAACCCTGGGCCATTTAGCCCGGCTAAATTGTCACGCTAATTCATAATTAATTTCCTGAGCATACCATTAATAATGAAATAATTCCGTTTGCTCGCCAGCCTCTGCTTTTCTCTTTCATTTCTATGAAAACATCACGTGCACCGAGTGAAATTAAATGGTTTCGACTACAAAAAATGTCACGGGGCAAAAAGTCGTGGAGCTGACAATGGTCTAGTCTCCCGAAGGCAGGCTTCTAGTCCTCAAGGCCCGCCCCCGCTCAGAATGCCCTGAGTTGTCGCCCTCGGGGCCAGCGTCCAAAGGGCAGAGGCAGGCAGAGATCACTCCTCCTTGGCTTGGGATGCAAAGGTGACCTCCTGTAACACAAGGGAGCCCTCTCATTCGTGTTAGGGGAAACTACCCAAAATAATAAAGCAGAGCGTCCAAAACAGGCCTGGGCAAACTTTGGCCCTCCAGGTGTTTTGGACTCCAACTCCCACAATTCCTAACAGCCTACCGGCTGTTAGGAATTGTGGAGTTGGAGTCCAAAACACCTGGAGGGCCAAAGTTTGCCCAGGCCTGATTCAAAAACAAACAGGACGCTTAAAATTGAGCAATCAATTGAGCTTTGTAAAGAATTCAGAGCTTAGGAGGCATTATTATTATTATTATTAATAATAATAATAATTTAAAACTTTTGTATCTCAATCTTCTCAACCTCCGTGGAGGGACTCAGACCGGCAATAATAAGAAATAACTGCCTTTCTTAAGAGGTAAAGAACTGGGTCTGAGCCACTCTAACACCCATCTCTTCCGAGGTTTCAAGAGAGGGGAAAAAACACCCATCACTACATCTCTCCTGATGCACGGAGGTGTGTGTGTCAGGAGAGATGTTGTGTTTGGTATTTTTTTATTGGTGTGACATCTTCAGCCCATCCCCTGTTTGGGTATCAGCCAGCACGCCAATGCCTTAAATCAAGAAATAGTTTCTGCAGAGATACTTGCAGGAACATCGAAGCAAGCAAGAGTCCAAAGGTGGCAGGCTAAAACCCGGAACCTCAACCAATGGCTGATTGGTTGAGGTCCCAATGAGAGACTCCCTCCTGGGTACACAGAAGACTGGGTGACTTGAAAGGTGCTGAACAGGCTGCGCTCTGGCACCACGAGATGCACAGCCAACCTTAAGAAAGGGGGCCACAAAATGGAATCCACGACATGCGAGTGTGGACAAGAGCAACCACAGCCCACCTACTGTAATGCAACCTGAGTGCTGCTACATGCACAAGGGAGGACCTTCTTATGGCAACACCAGAAGCCCTCCAAGTGGCCAAAGGACATTTAATCAAATACCAAGTTTGCAAACTTTGTGTTTTGTTTGTTTGTTTGTTTTAATGCAATACAACTGTTTGGTTTGCGCCTGACACGATAAATAAATAAATCAACAAACCATGTCTCCTCTCCGCCTTGTCTTCTGAAGGCTAAACATGCCCATGTTGCAACCCAAAGGCCCAGGGAAGGAAGGCCCATCGGCCCTCGGTCTGATTGGGGGCCCCTCCCAAGGGCCCCTCTCCCAAAGGGACCCCCTCCCTCCCTTACTGGTCCAATGGCTGATACCAAATGAGAGACTCCCTCCTGGACACACAGAAGACCGGGCGACTTGGAAGGTGCTGAACAGTCCGCATTCTGGCACCACAAGATGCAGAGACGGCCTTAAAAAAGGGGGCCACAAAGTGGAGTCCACGACATGCGAGTGCGGAGAAGAGCAAATCACAGACCACCGACTCCAATGCAGCCCGAGTCGCACCACATGAACATGGGAGGACCTTCCCACAGCCACACCAGAGGCACTCCAAGGGGCCAGCTTCTGGTCAAAGGACATTTAGCATCATGCCAAGTTTATTAAACTTTGTGTTTTTTAAATATATTAAACGGTACCCTTGGTTAGCTTCTGATACAATCAGGACCAGACGAACGTAAGAAAATAGTAGTAAGCGAACCTATTTTCGGCGTCCTCTGGTTCTTCAGTGTGGTGATAATGGTGCACGCATGCGCCGGAGCATGCATGCACGCAAACAACTAGTTTTGCGCATGTGCTATTGGGACTGAGCACTTCTGGTGGAGGGAGTAGCGAAACACACTCCCAAGAGGATGAAAAGGACGGGGGAACATTTCCCAGCCGGGGCGCAGCCTCCCGCCCGTGCGCCGCCCGCAGCAATGGCGCAGCATGATGCGCTGAACCTAGTGGCTGCGGCCAGATGCGCCCTTGGCCACGTGGCGCCCTGAGGCGGCCACTTACTTTGCCTCCACTAAGATCCACCCCTGGATACAATAAATAAATATCCTGACACACAAGCAGAGAGAGAGTGATCTCAAAGCACACAGCACATACTCTCCATACTAAAGGGTAAGAATTGTAAACAACCAATCAGAATGGGAGCAGCATGAGAGCAAAGGAGAGAGAGAAAAGATACAAGGGAAACCCTTAGTCTGTACTAAACTAACTAAACTGTTCCTCATTGAGGACTTGAGACTTGGGCAGTGCGGGGCTGAACTCCGACGCCCCGCTGGGGATGACGGGAGCTCTTTGCCATTGGGACCAGCCTCCAAAAAGCGGTCCCTAAAAGCCTCAAATGCTCCGGTTCCGCCACGCCTGCCTCCACGCAGCCAGAGAGAGAAGTGAGAGCGGCTCATGCATTTTTAATTCTAATGAATGGATCAAGGGGCCCTTGTTCTCCCCGGCAAAGGCATCTTCCCCAACACAGTCCAGGGAAGCCCTCCAGAGAGGGATCCACATCGCAGAGAGGGATTCCTCAATGAGGCGGGGCAGGGAGCCCGATTAGGGCGGGAAAGGGGCCAGTGTCCCCCTGTCTGTGTGCCTATCTGCTTGCCCTGCCCCCCTTTCCTTTGTCCAATGGTGCCCACCATCACCCCATTTGCCCGTTGTACATTGGCTTTGGCTTGGACACGGCCTGCCTCGGGGCCTCCCTGGCGACTCCCTCTAGCCTTGAAGTCTGCCTCGTTGGGCAAGGAAAAGGAGGCGTTGAATTTGACTTCAGAACAGGCTCGGATTAACGTTTTGTGGCGCCTAGGCCACACTCTGTAAGTGCCGCCCCCGGGGGGGCGCGTGCGGGGTGGGCGTTTGTGGTGGGTGGGGCTGCTTGCGGGCATGCGCGAGTGACGAACAGGCGGGGGGAAGTCCCGCCCCTAGGGCATCTGACGTGGCTTCCCCCCGCCTCCTCCTCGCTCGCACGGGCACCCCTCCTTCCTTCACTGAAGGAAGGAGCGGCGCCTGCCCGCAGTGAGGAGGAGGGCGAAGCCACGCCACGTCAGCCCTAGGGCGGGACTTCCCTGGCTCCTTCTCGCTCGCGAGTGGGTGCCACTCCTTCCTTCAGTGAAGGAAGGAGGGGTGGAGCCAGCTCGAGTGAGCAGGAGCCGGGGGGAAGTCCCACCCCTAGGGCGTCTGACATGGCTTCCCCCCGCCGCCTCCTCGCTCGCACAGGCACCCCTCCTTCCTTCACTGAAGGAAGGAGCGGCGCCCGCCCTGCGCGAGCGAGGAGGAGGCGGGGGAAGCCATGTCAGACGCCCTAGAGGCGGCAGGACTTCCCCCCGGCTCCTTCTTGCTCGCGCGGGTGGGTGCCGCTCCTTCCTTCAGTGAAGGAAGGAGGGGCGGAGTCGGCGCGAGCAAGTAAGATCCCGGGGGAAGACCTGCCCCACGGGCGTCTGATGTGGCTTCCCCCCGCCTCCTCCACGCTCGCGCCGGCCCCCCCCTCCTTCCTTCATTGCGCAGGCACAGAAGCAAGCGCCCGAATATTGAAATTTTGGTTTTTTAATTTATTTTTTAAAAATTTTTTGGGGGGTCCGGACCTGCTTCCCCTGCCATGGCTGCCGCCCTAGGCAATGGCCTAGGGTGGCCTTATGGGTAATCTGGGCCTGCTTCAGAAACACAAACGACAACATACAACAACACACGACATCATCCGCCAGCCAACAGAGATGCACTTACCATGGCCTGGGAGATCCAGTGATTCAGGGAGAGAAAGGGAGGAGAGGAAGAAGCGTTAGTACTAGGCAGGAATCCCGAGGAGGACGACTGCCACATCGAAAGGATCCACCAACCACCCCCCCTGCCCCAGGGACCCTTCCCTCTGCTCAAAGGCACCCATGCCGAGGCCGCTGCACCCAGGTGTGGATTTGGGAAAGGGCTGCAGCAAAGGTCAGGACTCGAGAGCCCTTTGGACGCTCTGGGCTCCCCTCCGATCCAAATCCCGAACCCCACCGCACTCACCACGTCCCGGACGATGGGGAAGGACTTCTTGCGCCGCAGGTCCGGCATGCTGTCGATCCCGTACAGAGCGCTGTTTGGGCTGAAGGGGAGAAGAAACAAGGTGAGACGGATGGCAACCAAGGTGCGGCACCCAAAGCATGCTGCTCCTTTCTGGTGAAGCGCCACCATGTTTCTCCCCAGAAGGTGTCTTTGCTCCTCCTCTGTTGCGGAGGAGGCCCTGAAGCTGCATGGGTGCCTTTTGGTGGTCTCAACCTGCAGGCCATCTGGGTTTGGTATTTGGGACCTGGCTTGAGTTAGTATTGAAGGTGGAAATCCTGGTAGCTGAGGGCTTCCCGTTTTGGGGGATCTGGGGAATGGCTGAAGCACAAACTTGCACAAGTGTGAGAGAAAGAGCCAGAGCGTGTAGCCCCCAAGTGGGCAGGTCACCTCTTTCAATGGCATGAGTCCCTCTACTTGCTTTCCCCTCCCTTTGAATGCATGTCCACTGGATTTGTGGTTGTGGCTCTGAGGAGAGACCGAGGAGAGGAAGGGGGGGGGGCTGCGGGAGGAGGCCAGAGACCCTCGCTCGCCCAAGCACAAATGGCTCTCGGGTTCTTGCTGGGGAGGAAAGGGGAAGCCATGTTTGCTTCATACTCTGCATCTCCAAAGCCAGTGAGCACGCTAATGCTGGGATTATTCACGCAACTTTGCGATGCAGCCGACCGTTGGACCTGATCCAGGTCAGGGCCGATGGGCCCCAAGCCCTCCACCCTCAAAGGCCAACACATGATGTTCTGGCTTCTCCAAGACCTCTGGGTTGTTTCTGTGCTCTTCAGGACTGAGCTGAGCTGGTTCCCAATCCCACCATTCCTCTGGGCAATGGCCTCCACTTGGGTCCATGGAGGTCTTACTCTTGGTTAGACCTCATCTAGAATATAATATTAATATTGTGCTATGGCAATAATATAATGTACTAGCTGTACCCGGCATGTGTTGCTGTGCCCTATTTTGGAGATGCGAGGAAGTCTGAGTATGTAAGGGTTGGACCTGTTGTTAGTTATGGTGTTGTTGGGGCCCTGGCTGTGTTGTTGTGGGTTGTTTTGGTGGGTGGGATGTTGGAGTCCTGGGGAGTTGTTGTTGTGTGGTGTTGCTGGCGTTCTGCATTGCTTGTGGATATACAATGTTTTTTGTCTTTCCGTCTGCTGTGTTGATGTAGAGGTTGATGCGTGTGTGGGTGGGGTACTTTGGAAGTGAGTGGAGGTACTTGAAATCCCATTATCCATGGTGTGTCCTCCTCTAATCTGCAGTCGGATGGAGTGTGGGTCATGGGGGGCATTGTTTGCCAAGTTTGGTCTTTATCTGTCTTGGTTCTGGGACACAGTGGTCTGTGGGGAATGATGGGTTTTGAAGTACTACAAATCCCATTATCCATGGAGGTACTTCAAGTCCCATAATCCATGGTCCACCCTCCTCCAAACTGTAGTAGAATGTAGCGTGGGTCATAGGGGCTCTGTGTGCCAAAGGTTACTGTAAATTCAGGCCATACACAGTGTCCCATGAGCTGAGGCCTAGTCAGGAACAGCAAGTTAATGAAGCCTTGCTGTCAATTCAGGCCATACACAATGTCCAATGAGCTGAGGGCTAGTGGGGAGAATCAAGTTAATGAAGCCTTACTGTCAATTCAGAGCGTAAACAGCATTCCATTAAGTGAGGCCTAGTCAGGGAAATTCAGAAGCCTTACTGTGAATTCAAAGCGTAAACAGCATTCCATTAAGTGAGGCCTAGTCAGGGAAATTAAGTTAATGAAGCCTTACTGTCAATTTTGGGCGTGGTCTGTGATTTGTAGGGGTGTAAATTTTCTGTGGGAAGTGAATTGGGTGTTTGTGTTTGTGCCTCAGCCCTTTGCCTTATCCTCCTCTGACAGTTTATTATGGGTCGGAATGTTCATGTTGGCTGGCCAGTACAGCAGTTATGCAAATCCGCCCTTATTGGCAGCCAATCATGTTGTCAGAATGTAGAGGCTGGGAGAGTAATTGGCAGCCCCGGAGGATGCTGGGAAATGTAGTTTTTTTACTCGTTTCTTGGTAGAATGAGGTTGGACTGGATGGCACCCGAGGTCTCTTCCGACTCTAGGATCATATGACTCTATATGTCGGGAGTACTTGGTGCTTTTCCTGTATGGCGTATTGGGGTTGGACTAGATGGGCCATGTGGTCTCTCCCAGCTCTAATATCCTATGATGCTATGATGCTACTCACCCAGCAAAAGCCTGGATGGCGAGCTTGGAGGCCTCCAGGGGTCCGCCAGAGACGATACGGGCCTTGAGCGGAGAAGGAAGAGGAGAAGCAGGGTCAGCGGACGGAGGGGCCGAGGGGTCGGGGCCGAGGAGGAGGAGGAGACGCTGGACAGGACACACCTGGATGGAGAAGCTAAGCGGGGCCCGCTCCACGCCAAAGCCACAACCACGACGACAACGGGGCCTCCTCGGTGGCCGGAGGGGGGCAAACAGCAACCACATCCACATCAACAACACCAACAATGGAGGAGCCGCGTTCAGTGTTCAAAGGGGAGCCCCTTCCCTGCTTCCCGGCCGGCCGAGGCCCCTGCGGACAGAGGGGCAAGTGGGCGGGCAAAGGAAGGAAGGAAAGAAGGATGGGCAGAAGGAGAGGGGTTCCCCTTTAAACCCTGGAGTGCAAGCGGGGGGACGGGGGGAGCGGCCGGATCGTTTGCCAAACTGGGGACCCGCCGAGAGTCAAACACAGAGCCCTGAGAGCAAGGCCACGATGCCAGAGGACAACCACGGAAGTGTGGAGGGGGAGGGGGCGCCCTGCATGTCAAGGGGGGCGGGGGACATTGAGGGCACAGAAGCATGGAAAGCCAGAGGGGCAGGGAACATGCGCGTCTCACAACCGGATGAACGGGTCAAACTGGGTGACAGACACAGGCCCACAGAAGACACCACCACCGCCATCGGCCCCCCACCCCCATTCCACCCCCCCTTTCAAGGAAACAGGTGAGGTCAGAACCTTTTCATCCACAGAACTGCTGTCTGAAAGAGAATCGGGGAGAGGAGGAATAAAGAGGGTTAGTTCCAAGAGTCGCCAGGGACGGGGCACACGCTAGCTCAGCTCTGGGGCAGAAGGAAGCAGCGCCAAGAGGGAACGCAGGACTGCAGCCCTCCCTCCCTCCTTTGGTCAGCCTCATGGCCCCTAAATGGGTGGGGAAAGGCAGGGAATGGGCCAAGAGGCCTCTCAACGGCTGTTCTGGCGCAGAGCTTGGCAGACGGCAACCCACTGAGCCTGTCCCCCTTGCCCCGGAAGAGGGGCTCTGTGGTTCTGCAAACACAACACTGAGACACGTCACCCAAATGCACACTTGGACTCCAGGACCCATGCTTGCACTGTGACCCCATGTTTGCGGCTGAGGATGCGCCGAAGGCAAAGGCACCTGGGAGCGGCACCTTCTACGGCCAACTGCTTCAAGGCACCTGGGAGTGCTCAGCGTGCACAGGGACCAGTGGACCATGCGTTCAAGGTGCCATCTTGATTCTTTCCTCGCGTCCTTGGTGTTCTGCAAACACAACACTGATGGACGTCACCCTAATGCACACTTACGACTGCTACCAAATGCTTGCACTGTGGCCCCATGTTTGCGGCTGAGGATGCGCCGAAGGCAAAGGCACCTGGGAGCGGCACCTTCCATGGCCAACCGCTTAAAGGCACCTGGTCCGAAAACCCACCAAGGACGCGAGGAAAGAGTCAGGATGGCACCTTGAACGCATGGTCCACGGCTCCCTGTGCACGCTGAGCACTCCCTTCAGTGCAACAGGCGCCATCAATCTGGCAGTGCACTTTCCCTTCTGAGGGCAGCCCCACGGCTGGTGACCCATCAACGGAGGAGGCCGCCCAGGGCCACAGATTGGCATGTCAGGAAGGGGAAGGAAGGGGACCCCGCTGCCCTACATTCCGTGCCCTGATCCACGCCAAGGGCAGCAGCGTTCTTGAGGGCAGCCCCACGGCTGGTGACCGCAAGGGGACAAGGCGTGGGGGGAGCCACGGAGGAGGCCGCCCAGGGCCACAGATTGGCATGTCAGGAAGGGAAGGAAGGGGACCCCGCTGCCCTACATTCCGTGCCCTGATCCACGCCAAGGGCAGCAGTGTGGTTTCAATGAGGACAGACGGACCCAGCGGCGCCCCCCGTCCGCTACTTGGAACCCCATGCCCTTCTCAATCAGCGGCCGTTCCTTTTTGGGAAAGGCTGTCTGCATAAATCAAAGGGATGCCATGCCACCGCGATCCCCTTCCTCCGGGCCAAGTGAAGGAAAGCGCTCGTTGGGATGGTTTTCGCTGGGAGGGTCCAATAAGGATTGTGCAGGGATGCATCGCATGTCTCTGGGCCTCGTCTCGCAGCGCCAAGGGGCCCCCATTGAGAAAGGAGGCACGTGCCCCCCCTGGCACTATCCGAACCGCTTCCTTCCTTCCGGTACAAGGCAAGGGAACCATTCAGCTACAAATTACACGCCTTAATTGAGGGCACAGGCTGCCAAATTAGAGCACCCACACAAGGCGGCTCTTCCGTAATTAGCGTGACGCTGCCCGTGACCAGCTAATGGGGCACAACACGGAAAGAGAGAGAGAGAGAGAGAGGAGAGCAGGAAAGGAAGAAAGGGGGGCAAAGGCTGCTCACAGCCAATTAGCTTAGTATAGGATCCCAGACAAATGAACCCACAAACACACACACAGACACACAGACACACGCATCCTTCCGCTCAGCCTCATCCTGCCCTCGGCACCATCGCCTCCCCAGCTGCAGCCGCCCTCTTTTCCAATGGAAGCCGCCATGGGAAAGTATTGGGGAGGGGGCAGCATCCTGGCCAAGGGGGTCAAGCACCCCCCTGGCCTCCTCCGCCCTCAGATGCCAGGCAGATGCTGCTGCTGCTGCGCCATTTCCCAGGGCCCAACGGCTGGGCCGACATTTCCTCGGCAACCAAACCCCTGGAGAGGGAAGGGAGGCCGTTCTGTTCGTGGAAAGGCTTCCCGGCCGCTCGCCTGGCTGCTCTCGTGCCTCCGAGGCCGGGGAGACAGAGCCCAAGGAATCCCTTTGTGGCTGGGAGTGCGGGAATAGGGCAACCGGGACCGCTCCTTAGCCAGCCCCAGCAGGGCTGCCAAGGGAGCCTCAAATGACCCCTCCGTGGGGTCATTTGAGGAGGGTCCACCTGGCTTGGCCTACACCACTGCATCTTAAACAGGGGTTTGGCTTTGCTCGGTGGTGGGGCCCGGAAGAATTTGGCTGAAGGAAGGTTTCCGAAGGCCGCCCTTTGAGCAACAATGCCCAGTGTTTACAACGGACTCTGCAGACACGGCTTCGGCTGTGCTCCACCAAAAGGAAAGCCGGCCAACGTTGCGAACGTTGGTTTATGATCAGTACATGTCAAATTTTTTTACCTGTTTTATATACATTCATAAAATTGTCTCAATGTAGCAGGTAGAACGATTTCAAAAAGTCCTGACCCCTCTATCTTTCCCTTTCTCTCTCTCCCAGGTATGGGCAAACTTAGGCCCTCCAGTTTTTTCGGACTCCAACTCCCACCATTCCTAACATAAGCGACTGAGGGGGGAAAGGAAAGGGTTTGAGGCTGTTAGGAATGCTGGGAGTCGAAGTCCAAAACACCTGGAGGAGGGCCCAAGTTTGCCCATGCTTGCTCTAGCCTCTCTAGCTCCTTTTTGTCCGGCTTGAGCCTCATCCGAAGGGACCAGAGCATCGGCCCGATCCAGAGAAGGAAAGGAAGCAGAGGGACAACTCCGCGCACCCCTCTCGGGCGCTCTGGCTACAAATCCTGACTCCGTGAAAGCTTGGAACATTGGTCCCAGGATAAAAACAGAATTTAATGCCTTAATGTCATTATATGGCTATTATCGGACGACCGGATCAAAACCCGGGAAGGGAAGTGCTCCGGACGTGAAAGAAGCAAAATCTGAAAGTCTGGGCGACGGAGCACCTGCGGAGTGGCCGGGACCCCCAAATACACCCGGAGGAGCAATGTACCCCGGCCCCATTGGTCTGCCCTGCCTCCAGTGCCCAACAAGGAAGAGGAGGAGTGTGCTCCAAATGGAGCAGAACAAACAATGCGATGCTGAAAGCCGCCCTGGGAGCCAGCCTTCATCGCAATTGTCCATCTGGCAGATAGATGCCCATGGATTTCCGCTGAGAGCATCGGCGGGAGCAGGAAAGGGAAGGGGGGGAGGGGGGGGAGGGAAGGGAGCCCAACCACGGTGTCTTTGGCTCTCTGGTTCCGTCCTGAGAACCAGAGGTAAACAGCCAGTGCTGCTTCTGCTGCAAACGCCTTCCTTGGGCCATTTCCTGGCCGAGGACCCCAGGGCTCCGGCTGCGGAAGAGGCAGCCACGAGGCCCACAAGGCACTGGCCCCGGAAACCTGAAACACAGGCGCAAATCCCACAACACAATGCACATCGCAGGCACGAAAGGCTTTCCACATGCTTCGGAGTGGGCAACTGGCGCACAAACCTTTAGGGCTCAGCGTGAGAACCAAAAACTACACGGATCCTAAGAGTTGTGGGCTGAGTGGATTTCAGACCCCCTTCTATCATCAATGATTCCCCTTAAGCAGTTTAGGATTGCCATTAAAGATCAAACAAGACCACACAAACACAACAGTATTAAAATATCGGATCGGCACAACGTTAAGTCCAATGACACCATCAGCTGAGAAGAACGGCCACATCGCAAGAGCGCCAGAGGGTTACACGGCTGGAGTAGTAGCATCAAAACTCACTCCAAATCCAACCGGAATGAAAGGGTAGTGAAGACCCTTCGGAGTGCCCTATGGGAGTATGTGTGTGGGGAAAGGGGAGGCAATGTGGGGCATCACCAGGGGAAGGCCTCTCCTTACGCCTTGCAGCTTTTATGAGCCACCAGGGAACAGATGCAGAAAGAGGGGAAGGGGTCAAGCGGCCTCCCGTGTTCTGTGGCCATTGCCCCCCCCCACTCTCTCTCGAAGGGCCACCCCACCAAGAGGGCATCGGAGCCACCCAGCAAGGAGCATTCACTCCACCTGTTGTTATTTTGCCAGTGGAGGCCACGCAAACTCTTGGCCACAGGAAGCAGGAGCCGTCACAAAAAGACACGGGTCAATTTGCGATGCAGTCGAGCCAGAGAAACTGGACCTAAGTGGGTTTACTCAACCAGTTTCGATGGGACTACAGGGCCGAAACTGCATTGCAGTGTGGCTTCCACGTCTGGCCACCACGGGGTTTCGCCAAGAGTTTCTCCCACAGGCAGGCTCATTCTTACTGAGTGGTTCTGTGACGTCCAAGGGAGGAAAAGGACACCCATGAGCACCAAGAGGCGCACTATTGCATTGCCCCCCACCTGATTACTGCTCATTGACAACGCATGCAAATGCCATACCTCCAGCCAGGATCTTCTCCTCCAGCTCACTCATCTGTTTCTTGTAGGCCCTCAGAGCGGCGTCTTTGAAAGACGGGCGCACTTTCTTCTTCACCGGGGCCGGAACGGGGACTTCGGGGAGATTCCGGTTCTCGTCCTCACGCACTTCTTCCACTTCCGCCTCGAGGGCGGAGAGGGCCACATACTCCAGGACCTCCGCCTCCACCACCTCCTCCTCCTCAATGACCACTTCGTAGGGGAAGGGCCCCTCAGGGGTGCCGTCCAGGGAGGCACCGAGGAGGCTGTCATGGGGGCTCTCGTAGGGCGTCTCCTCGGGCGTCTCCTCGGGCGTCTGCTCCAGCGCTGGCTCTTCCTCCGCCTCCTGGGCCCCCGTCCGGTTCTCCAGCTTGGCCAGCACTTGCTCCATGACCTCCACGTAGTCCGTCTCGTTCTCAGCAACAGGCTCGCTGTACGCTGCTTCCTCCTCCTCCTCCTCCTCAGCCTTGTAGTAGTAGGGCTCGGTGTAAACATCCGAATCCAGGGTGGTGCTCGACTCGTTGGCTGTCGACTGGGACAAAGTCCGGAAGCGCCCCATGAAAGAGGAGCTGGTCTCCTCGCCGCCACTGAGGCTCTGCGTGCTCTTGTTCCAGACCACCTCCAGCGCAGACCGTGCCCGCTGCAAGGTGTTCCCAAATTTAGGGAAGCTGAACGTCTTATCGGACAGGTCGATGCTCAGCCGGCTGTGCCAGGATTTAGGGGGCGCCTCCTCGAGGGAGTTGTTGTCGCTCGGGAGTTCGCTTTGGCTGCGGTACATGATGGGCGGCCGGTTCTGGTTCTGGTACAGAGTGTTGGCGTTGCTCTCTGGATAGTCCCTATACTGGAGGGGCCACGGGTCCAGCGCCTCGCCGCTGAGCTCCTGGCCGGAGGGCGAGTGGCTGTCCAGGGCAAATTCGTTACCTTCCGCGTCATCATACTGGGCCTCGGAGATCTGGCCGTAGTCTAGCTGCTGGTCAGAAGAGCTGCTCAGGTCGTAGGTAAAGGCATCTTGAGTAGAGGAGTCCAAGCCCAGGTCTGTGTCTTGTTCCAACTGGTTCCACTCCGTCCAAGGCGAAAGGTCTCCCTCCTCCAAGGAGACCTGGGAGTTGCTGTAGTGGCTCCGGTCCCCAGAGGCGCACACCAGGCTGTTGCTGACGCCGCTGTCCATGGCCTCGGCATTGTCGGCTTCGTCCTCAGCTCTGTAGAAGCGTTCCTCTTGGCCAAAGGTCTGCTCCTGCGGACTGCGGTGCCAGGCGGAGCTGTCGTCGTGTGTCCTCTGCCACAGCTCTCGGTCGGAGGAGGACAAGAGCGAGCTGCCATTGGTCCGGCTAAAGTACGGGTTCTCCGAAAAATCTTCCGAGTAGGACTGGCAGAGTTTGGAGAAGTCCGACTCGGAGCGACTGAGCTTGAGGATGCCAAAGTCGCTCTGAGACTGCCAGAGGGGGGTCATGGTGGCATAGCTGGGGCCCAGGGGCTCCTTGGGCAAGTCCTCTATCGCGGGCGATGTTTCGTTGTGACTGAGGTGAGTCGGGAACCTGGTGCCGCCTGCGACTCCCTGGAGGGCTCCGGCGTTTAGCGACGCTTCTCTTGCCTTTGTGGGGCTCCTCTTCATCTGTGGGGCTGACTTGGATATCTTTGCGTAACTGTTCCGGTTGATATCGGGCTCCAGTTCTCTGTCGCTGCTGCTGTCGGGGGACTCCCAGGCATGCTTCTTGGCTCTCCCCTCCGCGGCCGGCGGCTTCATATCCATGCTCTCGTACGTCTGCGAGGAAGGTAGGCTCCTCTCCTTCTTCTCTCTCACTTCGTGAGAAGAGAGGAGGTCCGTCGAGACCCCGATGCCGGTCCCTTTGAGCTTGTAGGACTTCTTCAGGACCAGGTCCCTCTGCTGGGGGGTCTCAAAGTAGGCGAGGATGGGCCGGGGCTTGGCATTAGGGCAGTCCCTCTGTGGTCCCACCCGGT
The DNA here is from genome assembly GCA_030556195.1 of Anolis apletophallus. NCBI lineage: Eukaryota > Metazoa > Chordata > Lepidosauria > Squamata > Anolidae > Anolis > Anolis apletophallus. The sequence goes on along the minus strand of JARBWK010000015.1, from coordinate 43,896,604 downwards.
GGGCGAACTCCACCTTCACCGAGTTCTGCGTCTCCGAGAAGCCCATCTTCTCCGCCAAAACCCGGTGCACCACACGCTCCACGTTCTCACACTTCTCTTCGGGGACGTTCAGGAAGCGCAGGCTGGCCTTGCCGCCCGCCTGCCCAATCTGCTTGATGTAGTCGTGGATGTCCCGGGTCTCCCGCCGTGACTGCACGAACCCTGTCCGCAGCTGCTCGATCTCGCTCTGGACCACCTCCACGCTGCTGGAGATCTCGTCGATGGACTGCTTGAGGGCGTTGACGTGGCCCCGCAGCTCCGAGAGCTCCGTCTCGATCTGGCTGATGCCCTGGAGCTCCTTGAAGATCATCTCCATCACGTCGTGGGTCTGGCTGATGCATCCCGTGGAGCTGAAGCCGGGCTCCGTGGGGCTGGCCTTGGGCGCGCGGGCCGTTCTGTCGAGGGACTTGCTCCGCAGGCCCCAGGCCTTCTTCCAGGTGCTGAGCTCCGAGTCGGAGGAGACACACTCCTGGCTCTTCTTCCATTTCCGCAGCTTCTTCAGCGCGCCCAGCTTCAGGCTGTGAAGGGTGCGCTCCCCATCGGAGCTGCCGTCCGAGGGAGCCAGGCTGCTCAGGCTCTTCCGGTTGCGCCGCACGGGCATCGTGTGCGACGAGTGCTCCCGGCTGCCACTCCTGGCTTCGCTCAGTGAGTCGGAAAAGGAGCTCTCGTTGGAGGAGGGGTCCGGGGGGAGGTCCTCATTCTTGTGGGCGGCGAAGAGGCTCCTCTGCAGGCCGTTGGCGATGGCCACCCGGTAGCTGAAGGTGGGCGAGAGGGAGAAATCCTGGCTGCCGGCCTCCTCTTCGGTGGAGAGGTTGCGGGCGGAGGAGCACTTGGCGATCTTCCGGACGGTGCTCTTTAAGGTTTTGGAGAAAGTGGGGCTCTTGATCGGCCCCGGCTGAGGGGCCTCTTGCTGCTCCTTTTTGCTCGGGCAGCTCTCTTTCCTCTTTGTACTGTTCCCCAATTTCTTTGTAAACATTCCTTTGTAAATCTTATCTAGGTAGGAAGAGAGCAGACTCTGGAAGAGCGCAGAAACCATGGAGGGCCACGTTGCTTAGCCGTTTCGTGCCAGGAAGGGAGCCGTCTCTATCCGAAAGAAGGAGCGCCTCTTTCCGGCACCAACATCCTCAGGTTGTGGGGCGGCCCCACACATCCGGAACGGCCCTTGAACCCAGAGGCTAGAAAGTGGCCGCGGGTGGAGACCCTCGGAGGGGACGGGCCCCAGTTCCTCTTCCCATCATGCTCTGCAGGACCTGGAAAACAAAGCAAAGGGTCAGCAGGGCTTCTGGGCCACATTCCCGAAAACGATGGGGGTATTTTGGTTCGGAAAGCAACCGCCCAGAGCTAAAATATGAGAAGAAGGGCCCCATAGTCGCTCTTCCTCATAGGTTCCCGTGGCGCAACTCAACATGCATAGCTTCGGGAAATAAATCCCCGTGATAAAGCAAGCAAGGGATTGGGTCATACACGTAAACGATTTCCCACTCCACGCAAAGGGACACCAGCCTTGTGCTCAGCCGTCCTGGTGGGTGAAGCGCATGAAATCCGTCCAGAGGATGGAAGGCGGCGCAAGAGGCGAGGCTCCAGGGAGCGACTGCACAGGCAGGGAACAAGCGGACGGGCGTCCTGCGCGTACGATGCTGCTGCGGCCGCCTGGCTGTGCCTCCATCCCTCGAAGGACAGCCGTCCTCTCGCTCTCGCTCTCCCCGGTCCCTCTGCAAAGCTCCCCCCCCCCCCAAATACACACACACAAAGGCCAATCCAGCCTTTCCGCCCTTTGTTTTGGTCCCACGGAGCGCAGCCTGCCTTCCTTCCCCGTAGCAAGAAACGCACTGCTGCCGCGCACCGAGCCAGGCAGGCTCCGTTACGCAAGATCTCATTGCAGGCACTGCTTGCCAGAGCGGCTCTGGGGCAGCCAAGGGTTTCGGCTCCTTCTCGTAGGGAAAGGGAGGGGGGCAGAAAGGGAGGAGGCCCACCTTGCTTAAAGTGACACCCCGGTTCCTTTTCAATCCTAGTTTCCATCCAAATGTGTTTTGGGTTTTTTTCCTTCCCTATATTTCCGCCACAAAACCTGTCCCCAGTCCGATTTAGCGATGGGTTTTTCTAACAGCTGTGGCTACAACATCTAACAGAACCGCAACCAAGGCCCCTTCGACACCGCTGTATACAATCCAGACGAAAACGCACAAACCGTGTGTAAACCGCCTCAAGCCACGAGGAGAGGCGAGTAAGAAATACAATGATCTGGACCTGGACTGAGCATGTTTCATTTAATCACTTGCGTATTCGTTCTAGTGCTATTAAACATACATTTTATCATGATATTAATGGTTGTTGTTTTTATTATTATTATTACGTGGATTTTGTCTTGTCGAAGGCTTTCATGGCTGGAATCACTTGGCTGTTGTGTGTTTTTCGGGCGGTCTGGCCATGTTCCAGAAGCATTCTCTCCTGACGTTTCGCCCGCATCTATGGCAGGCATCCTCAGAGGTTGTGGCTTCTCTGTGTTGTCTGACATGGTGGTTGTGGGAATGGTCCAGCATTTCTGTGTTCTCAAATAATACGCTGTGTCCAGGTTGGACACAGTAAATCTCTATCTCTATATATAATAAAGCGGAATGTTTGTATGTATGTTTGTTTGTTTGTGTGTTTGTATGTATGTATGTGGCAGCATTCTGATTGGCTCCCGGCCTCTACATTCTGACAACATGATTGGTTGCCAGTGAGGGAGTATTTGCATAGCGCCTCTAATTGGCCAGCCAACACGAACATTCCGACACTCTAAACTGCCAGAGGGGGATAAGGCAAAGGCCTGAGGCACTCGGCCATGGTGGGAGTTTCAGACCAAAACACTTTGCGGCTCCCAACATAGACAGAACAAGACCAAACTTGGCACACAAAACCCCCAAGACCCACTCTACATCCTGGTGCAGTTTGGAGGAGGGCAGACCATGCATGATGGGACTTTAAGTACCTTCATTCACTTCCCAAAACTGCTGCAAACCTAATCCAATGACTGATCAAGACCAAACCTAACACACAGAGACCTCATGACCCACTCTACATCCTGGTGCCATTTGAAGGAGGATGGACCATGGACCAATACAGACCAAACTTGCCACACAGAGCCCTCATGACCCCTTACATCCTGGTGCCATTTGAAGGAGGATGGACATTCTGAGACCGCTGCGACCCTCATCCAATGAATGATCAAGACCAAACGTGGCACACAGAGCCCCCATGACCCACTCTACATCCTGGTGCTGTTTGGAGGGGGGTGGACCATGGCCGATGGGACTTGCAGTATCTTCACTAACTTCCTGAGAGCACTGCAAGCCACGTAAACATCTGATAAGGACCAACCTTGGCACACAATGCCTTTCTCAAATAACCTGGGCAGGGCCGGGTCCCCAAGCTAGTCTAAAATAAGGACAGAAAATAAAGAACTACAGGGAATTCCAGAGAGGAAACATTCAAGGCGAGATAAAAACTTCCAACCAAGTATTCCAGGCAGGAAGTAGCCAGGCTTTGAAGCTGCAGGGCTATTTAATGCTAATCAAGCTACATTCCCAGTTGCCTCCAGCAGACAAGAGTTCTTTCTCCCACCCTGGACATCATTCCACAGATATATAAACTCCACTTGCTTTGTTTCCAGCAGACCTCACAAACTCTGAGGATGCCTGCCATAGATGCGGGCGAAACGTCAGGAGAGAATGCTTCTGGAGCATGACAACGCAGCCCAGAAAATACACAACAACCCATCATGTGGATGATCTGCCTTGATATTCTGGATGACATGGCAGTGTAGGAGGGCCTTGGCACACTCGCTTGAGGCAGATCCGCGCAAAGATACCCAAATACAAGGAAAATAATAGAAAATTAAATCTGAAAGTAGCAGATTTTGGTAATGCCTCCCTCTAAAACAGTGTTTTTCTCAACGTTTTTTGAGCCGCGGCACATTTTTTCCATTTACCAAATCCTGGGGCACACCACCAACCGAAATGACACAAAATGACACTCTAACACAGTCATACATCTAGTTAACATGTTTTAAAATGTATTTATACACTCAGTGTGAAACCTGGGCCTGTTTCGACGAACACAACATAGATATGACTTCCTCTCACATACTTATACATGGCTATCATGTCTTCTCTCAGCCTTCTCTTCTTCAGGCTAAACATGCCCAGGTCTTCAAGCCGCTCCTCATAGAGCTTGTTCTCCAGACCTTTGTGAAATTTCACCCTGAGAGAAACTTGCTTCAAGTTAACTATGGAGGTCATGAGGCTGTTATAAACAGTTCCCGGGGGGCTCTTAAAAATCCAGTAAAATAGTAAAGAAAAAATTCCAAGTGGAGAGATGCAATTTGCTGCTTGGAAACCTGTGAATGCTTCAGCCTCCCGATGCTCCCAGGTTTGCTCACTGACCAATTCACCAACGTGGAGCTTCCGGCTTTGGCTGTTCTCGCGAGAAATCCAAACTAACGCGAAAACGCTAGGAGGGGGAAGAGTGCCAATTTCCCACGGCACACCTGATGATCGCTCACGGCACACTAGTGTGCCGTGCAGCACACTGGTTGGGAAACACTGCTCTAAAATACCTAGCAGAACTCAAACCGGAAACTGGAATTCTCACCTAAGACGCATCCACACAAATAAACACACATATTCAGAAAATAATGGGGGGCGAATCAAATAAAAATTAAGAAAATAAGGTTTTCGCAATATCTGAAACACTGAACAGAATATTCGCTGAAAGCAGACCCAGGCGAAGAAACTCATCTATTTGATTGAGCTTAACATCTATGCTGCAGAATGGATCCACTTTAGCTGCCTTGGGTCAATGCTCTCGAAATTAGCTTTGAGTCAATATGATGATAATAATAATAATTCGTTTGTTATTTGTTCCTCGCCTCTCCTAATGGCTCCAGAATGGCTCCACGCCACAGTTACATCAAGGCTGGATTACTCCAATGCCTTATATGTGGGTCTGCCTCGGTCACTAACCCGCAAGATCCAGATTGTGTAGAATGCTGCCGCCAGGCTCCTCACAAAAACACCAATGAGATGCCACATCACACCATCCCTGCAGCGTTTGCACTGGCTGCCGGTCGAATACAGAGTCCTCTATAAGACCCTGACCTTGACTTTCAAGGCCCTGCGGGGCCGGGGCCCTTCATGCTTAAAAGACCTACCTGCCCACCCAAGAGCACCACGGCCAGCAAACGAGAACCTCCTCTGTGTCCCGGGTCCGAGAGAGGCTCACTTGGAGTCCACGAGACAGAGATCCTTCTCTGTTGTGGCCCCCGTCCTGTGGAACTCTCTGCCGCCAGACCAAAGAGGCTCCCTCGACCTGCCCCAGTTCTTGGCGGCACTTAAGACATGGCTATTCAGGAAAGCCGGCGCATAACACGGAACCAGCGACTCGGAATTCACTGAGTCTGATATTCTAGTATTTTAACCATTTAAAATTTTAATATTTTTAATATTTTAATCGCTAGTTGTGTAAGTCGCCCGGAGCACAAACGTGGAGGGCGACTCATAAATAATAAAGTTCAGTTCAGTTCAGTTCAGTTCAGAATGGGGCACAGCAACAAAACAAAACATATCATCTCCTAAAAGACAATATAATTTATTTATTATTTATTTATTTACATTACATTATTTCTACCCTGCCCCGGGGGGGGGGGGGACGACTTAGTTGTATTGTTGTATTATTTGCTGTTGTGTTGTTTATTAAGCTGTCTGAGGGCTCGCACTAAGACTAAACCAGGGGTGCTCATGAGGTAGCTCGGGAGCTACTAGTAGATCTTCGGCCCTCTTCCAGGTGATCTTCGGGCCTCACCAACCGGATGGGGCGCTCCTGCCATGCGCGCGCACACCCTGCGCGCATGCGCACTCCTGCTGCTGGCTTCTGCTCTCGCGGTGCTTCTTTTGCCTGCGGGGCATTGCAGGGAGAAGGAAGCACGAGGCGGGGCCTCTGGAGGGAGTGCCCTGTCCCTCTCTCTCTCGTCCAGAAGCAGCTGCGCAGCCTCCGCTGCCGGCGAGACAGGCGGGGCGGAGCGCTCCCTCTGGATGCCCCGCCTCGTGCTTTCTCCTTCCTGCGATGCCCCCCAGGCGGGAGAAGCGCTGCGTGGGCGGAAAACAGCACCAGGAGCATGCGCAGTGGCAACAGTGCACAGTGGCGGTGGGAGCGCGCGGGAGCGCACGGCGGCGGGGGCGGGTAGATCTTTTGGACTTGGTTGCTTTAAGAGTAGCTCGCATGCTGAAAAAGTGTGAGCACCCCTGATCTAAACTCTCTAGTCCGTGAGCTGCTTTTTGCGGACGATGCTGCTCTTGTCGCCCATTCAGAAGCAGCCCTGCAGCGCCTCACTTCCTGCTTTGCCACAGCTGCAGAGCTGTTTGGGCTGGAGGTCAGCCTGAAGGAAACAGAAGTCCTCTACCAGCCCGCACCACAGGAAGAACACCATCAATGATCATCCCCACGTCAACATACGCACAGCTGTGCTTAAGTCCGTTCAGCAGTTCACCTCCCTGGGAAGCATCATCTCTCCAGACGCCGAGTGATAAAGAGATAGATCACAGATTAGCAAAAGCATAGAGTGCATTCGGAAGGCTTCACAAATAGTCTGGAGCAACAAGCACCTGAGGCAAAGCACCAAAATCAGTGTGTACAGAGCTATCGTACTGTCTATTCTCCTCTATGGGTCTGAAACATGGATCACCTATCGCTAGCACCTACAACTCCTCGAACGCTTCCATCAGCGCTGTCTTCGCACAATCCTAAATATACACTGGACTAACTATGTGACGAATGTTGCTGTCCTTGAGCAAGCAGGGATCGCCAGCATTGAGGCCATGCTATTGAGAACACAGCTGCGCTGGGCAGGGCACGAGGTCTAACTGCTAGGTTAGCAGAAGCTGGAGCTAACCGTGGTAACTCACCCCCTGCTCCCCGGATTCAAACCGCCAACCTTTCAGTCAGCAAGTTCAGCAGCTCAGCGGTTTAACCGCTTTCGAATTGCTAGGTTGGCAGGAGCTGGGGCTAACAGTGGGAGCTCACCCTGCTTCCTGGATTCGAACCGCAAGACCTTTCGGTCAGCAGGTTCAGCAGCTCAGCGGTATAACCGCTTTTGAACTGCTAGGTTGGCAGGAGCTGGGGCTAACAGCAGGAGCTCACCCCGCTCCCTGGATTCGAACCGCAAAACCTTTCGGTCAGCAAGTTCAGCGGTTTAACCGCTTTCGAACTGCTAGGTTGGCAGGAGCTGGGGCCAACAGCGGGAGCTCACCCCGCTCCCTGGATTCAAACCGCAAAACCTTTCGGTCAGCAGGTTCAGCAGCTCAGCGGTTTAACCGTTTTAGAATTGCTAAGTTGGCAGGAGCTGGGGCTAACAGCAGGAGCTCACCCCGCTCCCTGGGTTCGAACCACAAAACCTTTCGGTCAGCAAGTTCAGCGGTTTAACCGCTTTCGAACTGCTAGGTTGGCAGGAGCTGGGGCCAACAGCGGGAGCTCACCCCGCTCCCTGGATTCAAACCGCAAAACCTTTCGGTCAGCAGGTTCAGCAGCTCAGCGGTTTAACCGTTTTAGAATTGCTAAGTTGGCAGGAGCTGGGCCTAACAGCGGGAGCTCACCCCGCTCTCTGGATCCGAACCGCAAAACCTTTCGGTCAGCAAGTTCAGCGGTTTAACTGCTTTCAAACTGCTAGGTTGGCAAGAGATGGGGCTAACAGCAGAAGCTCACCCTGCTCCCTGGATTCAAACCGCAAAACCTTTCGGTCAGCAGGTTCAGCAGCTCAGCAGTTTAACCGCTTTCAAATTGCTAGGTTGGCAGGAGCTGGGGCTAACAGCAGGAGCTCATCCTGCTCTCTGGATTCAAACCGCAAAACCTTTCGGTCAGCAGGTTCAGCAGCTCAGCGGTTTAACTGCTAGGTTGGCAGGAGCTGGGGCTAACAGCAGGAGCTCACCTCCGCTCCCTGGATTCGAACCATCGGCCTTTCGGTCAGCAAGTGCGCCACCAGGGAGCCATGTAAATAATATGATGATGGTGATAATAATAGTAATAATAGTAATAATAGTAGTAATGGAATGGCATGGCCAGAGGGCCTTTCCCTTGAGGGCAGGAGTGGGGCGCCCCCTGAGCCCCCTTGTCCCTCTCCGGCCCCCGTAGGCAGAAGGAGCCCTCCTGAGGAGGGGACGTCGAGTGAGGGAGGCCCAGGCGCTGGAGGCTGGCTCCTCCCCTTTTGCCCCGGCCCCGCCCCCAGGCCTCGAGAGGCTGCAGCCCCGCGCCCTGCCGCTAGGGGGCCGCCTCGCTCTCGCGCTCCTCCCGGAAGCAAGGGAGGGAGGGAAGGCGAGGGGAGCGCGCCTCACCTTGCCGCTCTCTCCTCCCTCTTCGCCGTCTCTGCGGAAGGACGGAAACCCCCGAGGGTCGTTCTTCTTCTGCCGCCTCGGACCGCGCCCGGCTCCTCCGCCGCCTGCCTGCCTGCCTCCTTCGCCTTCTCCTTCCGCGGCCGGCAGAGGGCGCAGCGGAGCACGAATTGGCCCCGCCCCGCTCCCCGAAGCCCCGCCCCTCCTTTCCAATCTATGATGCTCTATCTCTCATCTCATTCCAGAGAGCAGTGTGGACTCAAACCGTGATGGATCTGGACCAAATTTGGCAGAAATGCTCAGTATGCCCAAATGTCAACACTGGTGGAGTTTGGGGAAAATAGACCTTGACATTTGGGAGTTGTAGTTGCTGGGATTTGTAGTTCACCTATGATCAAAGCGCATTCTGAACCCAACCAAGGGTAGAATTGGGCCAAATTTCCCACACAGAGACCCCCCATGAGCAACAGAAAATACTGTGTTTTCTGGTGGACTTTGGTAACCCTTCTCGTGACCCCCAGATTGAGAAATGCTGCCTGAAGACCATCCCAGCAACTACAACTCCCAAATGTCAAGGTCTATTTTTCCCCCAAACTCCACCACTGTGCACATTTGGGCATATTGAGTATTCATGCCAAGTTTGGTCCTGATCCAACATTGTTTGAGTCCACAGTGTTCTCTGGATGTAGGTGAACTACAACTCCCAAACTCAAGGTCCACGCCCACCAAACCCTTCTAGTGTTTTCTGTTGGTCATGGGGATTCTGTGTGCCAAGTTTGGGTCAATTCCATCAATTCCTTCCTTTTTCTTTTCTTCCTTCCTTTCCCCTTCTTTCTGTCTTTCCTACCTTCCTTCCTTTGTACATTCGTTCCTTCTTTCCCTCCTTTCCTTCCTTCCTTTGCTCGTTCGTTCGTTCCTTCATTCTTTATTTCCTTCCTTTCTTCTTTCCTATTTTCCTTTGTACATTCATTCCTTCTTTCCCTCCTTTCCTTCCTTTCTTCTTTCCTTCTTTCCTTCCTTCCTTCCTTCCTTCCTTCCTTCTTTCCTTCCTTCCTTCCTTTCTTCTTTCCTTCCTTCCTTCCTTCCTTTCTTCTTTCCTTCTTTCCTTCTTTTCTTATTTCCTTCTTTCCTTCCTTCCTTCCTTTGCTCATTCCTTCCTTCCTTCATTCTTTCCCTCCTTTCCTGCTTTCCTTCTTTCCATCCTTTCTTCTTTCCTTCCTTCCTTTTTTCCTCCCTGCTTTCCTTCTGTCCTTCCTTCCTTCCTTTGCTCGTTCCTTCCTTCTTTCCTACCTTCCTTCCTTTGTACATTCATTCCTTTCCTTTATTTCTTTCTTTCCTTCCTTCTTCTTTTCTTCCTTCCTTCGTTCTTTATTTCCTTACTTCTTTTCTCCTTCCTTCCTACCTTCTTTCCTTTGTACATTCATTCCTTCTTTCCTTTATTACTTTCCTTCTTCTTAACTTCCTTCCTTAGTTTGTTCGTTCATTCCTTCTGTCCTTCCTTCCTTTGCTCGTTCCTTCCTTCGTTCCTTCCTTCCTTTCTCCTTCCTTCTTTCATTCATTTGTTCATTTCTTCCTATGTTTCCTCCTTTCATTCATTCATTCATTAGTTCCTTCCTATCTTCCTTCTTTCATTTGTTTGTTCATTTCTATCTTCCTTCCTTCCTTCTTTTTCCCCTTCCTATCTTGATTCCTTCCTTCCTTCCTTCCTTCTTTCCAGGACTGAAAGCCTCCCTTCAGAACCATAGAACCCTAGACTTTGGACTGGGGACCCCCAAATGCCACCTAGCCCACCCTCCTTCTGCTAGGAAGGATGACAACGTTTGATCTCTCCTGACAGATGGCCACATGGTGACGTTCAGAATGCCCTTTGTAGAACTATTTGATTGTAGGTGAACTATTAATCCCAGAAACTACAACTCCTAAATGCCAACATCAATTTTTTTGAGTGATGGTTATTATTTTGTTGGCTGTTGTTAATAATAATCACACATGAATCCAAGTCTATCTATTGCACTGTGTTATTTGCCAAAGGCTTGACCCCAAAGCCACATTTTCACCCTCTAGCCATGTAATAGTACAATATTAGCATTATATATGTTACTATATTGCCCTATACCTTTATACTGCAACATTATTAGTAATATTATATACAATCTCTATCTCTATATATAATAAAGCGGGATGTTTGTATGTATGTTTGTATGTGGCAGTGTTCTGATTGGCTCCCTGGCCTCTACATTCTGACAACATGATTGGTTGCCAGTGAGGGAGTATTTGCATAACGCCTCTAATTGGCCTGCCAACATGAACATTCCAACACTCTAAACTGCCAGAGGGGGATAAGGCAAAGGCCTGAGGCAGTCAGCCATGGTGGGAGTTTCAGACCAAAACACCTTGCGGCTCCCAACAAAGACAGAACAAGACCAAACTTGGCACACAAAACCCCCAAGACCCACTCTACAACCTGCAGTTTGGAGGAGGGCAGACCATGCATGATGGGACTTTAAGTACCTCCAATCACTTCCCCAGACTGCTGCCACCCTCATCCACTGACTGATCAAGACCACACTTGGCACACAGAGCCCCCATGACCCACTTTACATCCTGGTGCAGTTTGGAGGAGGGCAGACCATGCATGATGGGACTTTAAGTACCTTCATTCACTTCCCAAAACTGCTGCAAACCTAATCCAATGACTGATCAAGACCAAACCTGACACACAGAGCCCTCTTGACCCACTCTACATCCTGGTGCCATTTGAAGGAGGATGGACCAGAGATGATGGGACTTGAAGTACCTTCACTTACCTTCCGAGACCGCTGCGGCCCTCATCCAATGAATGATCAAGAGGGCTGTCCAACTGCCAGCCCTGCAGGTGTTTTGGACTTCAAATCCCAGAAATCCTAACAGCTGGTAAACTGGCTAGGATTTCTGGGAGTTGAAGTCCAAAACACCTGCAGGGCCGGCAGTTGGACAGCCCTGATCAAGACCAAATGTGGCACACAGAGCCCACATGACCCACTCTACATCCTGATGCTGTTGGGAGGGGGATGGACCATGGCCGATGGGACTTGCAGTATCTTCACTAACTTCCTGAGAGCACTGCAAGCCACATAAACATCTGATAAGGACCAACCTTGGCACACAATGCCTTCCTCAAATAACCCGGGCAGGGCCGGGTCTCCAAGCTAGTCTAAAATAAGGACAGAAAATAAAGAACTACAGGGAATTCCAGAGAGGAAACATTCAAGGCCAGATAAAAACTTCCAACCAAGGATTCCAGGCAGGAAGTAGCCAGGCTTTGAAGCTGCAGGGCTATTTAATGCTAATCAAGCTTCTCTGCCTACTCTTTCGACGCTTTCCGAGAACACCCTACCTTTTTTTTCAGAACACAATGCCTTTCTCAAATAACCCGGGCAGGGCCGGGTCCCCAAGCTAGTATATAATAATTATTATATTATTGTGTAATATTATATTGTACTATGTAATTATACCACAACATATAATAATACACATATCAGTATATTATATTATTAATATTATTAAATAGCATTATATCATAAGTCGTATTATATATATATATATATTAACATTATATTGTTATAATTATATATATATATATATAACACATTATAACAATATAATGTTAAAATGTTAATATTAAAACTATACAATGTTACTATGTTATAATGTGAAGCTTGCAAAGCAAGCTCCCAAAAGTGGTGCCACAGCGGCCTCTGGTGGCCGCGCGCGGAACGGCATTTGCTGCCCCCCAGAGATGTCAATCCAGGTAGAACGTTTTCCAGGCCTGGTGGGCGGGGCTTGAGGCAGGTGAGGGCGGGGCCTGGGGCTGGCCCTTCAGGGGTCCCCTGAACGGACACTCCCATTCTCCTTCCCATCCTGTGTGTGTGTGTCTCTCTCTCTCCTCCCTGCATCGCAGGCAGAAGCGGGCCCGACTGGATGCCCTCGGGGCCCCCCTCCCCTCCCGGCTTCCCTCCCTCCTTCCCTTCGGCCGCTCGGGGCCGGTTCCCTCCGCTCCCGACCCACCCAGGAAGGCTGGACCTCGACAGGAGGGAAGGAGGCAGAGAGGCCAGCAGGAGGACAAGGAGGAGGAGGGAGAGCCCACCTCTCTCTTCCCAGGTGAGTGGATGGGGGGGGGGGCTTCTTTCAACCCAGAAAAAGAGAGGGTCCTGCTCCTGCTCTTGAATTCTTTCCTTCTTTCCTTCCTTATTCATTCCTTCCTTTGTTCATTCCTGCCTTCTTTCTTTCCTTCGTTCCTTCTTTCCTTCCTTCCTTCCTTCCTTTGCTCGTTCGTTCCTTCTTTCTTTCTTTCCTTCCTTCCTTCTTTTCTGCCTTCCTTCCTTTGCTTGTTCCTTCCTTCCTTCTTTCCTTCTTTTCTTCCTTCCTCTTTTTCCTTCCTTCCTTCCTTCCTTCCTTTCCTTCCTTTTTCCTTCCTTCCTTTCTTCATTCCTTCCTTCCTTCTTATTTCCTTCCTTCCTTCCTTTGCTCGTTCGTTCCTTTTTTCTTTCTTTCCTTCCTTCCTTCTTTTTCCTTCCTTCCTTCCTTTGCTCGTTCGTTCCTTCCTTCTTTCCTTCTTTTCTTCCTTCCTCTTCCTTCCTTCCTTCCTTTCCTTCCTTTTTCCTTCCTTCGTTTCTTCGTTCCTTCCTTCCTTCTTATTTCCTTCCTTCCTTCCTTTGCTCGTTCGTTCCTTTCTTTCTTTCTTTCCTTCCTTCTTTTCTGCCTTCCTTCCTTCTTATTTCCTTCCTTCCTTCCTTCCTTTGCTCGTTCGTTCTTTCCTTCTTTCCTTCTTTTCTTCCTTCCTCTTTCCTTCCTTCCTTCCTTCCTTCATTCCTTCCTTCCTTCCTTTCCTTCCTTTTTCCTTCCTTCGTTTCTTCGTTCCTTCCTTCCTTCTTATTTCCTTCCTTCCTTCCTTTGCTCGTTCGTTCATTCCTTCTTTCTTTCTTTCCTTCCTTCCTTCCTTCTTTTCTGCCTTCCTTCCTTCTTATTTCCTTCCTTCCTTCCTTTGCTTGTTCGTTCCTTCCTTCTTTCCTTCTTTCCTTCCTTCCTTCCTCTTTCCTTCCTCCTTCCTTCCTTCCTTCCTTCCTTCCTTCTTATTTCCTTCCTTCCTTCCTTTGCTCGTTCGTTCCTTCTTTCTTTCTTTCCTTCCTTCCTTCTTTTCTGCCTTCCTTCCTTCTTATTTCCTTCCTTCCTTCCTTTGCTCGTTCGTTCCTTCCTTCTTTCCTTCTTTTCTTCTTCCTTTTTCCTTCCTTCCTTTCCTTCCTTCCTTCCTTCCTTTTTTCCTTCCTTCCTTCCTTCCTTGTTTCTTTCTTTCTTTCCTTTCTCCTTTCCCTTCTTCCTTCTTCCTTCCTTCCTTTTTTTCCTTCCTTCCTTCCTTTCCTTTTTCCTTCCTTCTTTTTCTTCATTCCTTCCTTCCTTCTTATTTCCTTCCTTCCTTCCTTTGCTCGTTCGTTCCTTCTTCTTCTTTCTTTCTTTTTCCTTCCTTCCTTCTTTTCTGCCTTCCTTCCTTCTTATTTCCTTCCTTCCTTCCTTTGCTCATTTGTTCCTTCTTTCTTTCCTTCCTTCATTCCTTCTTTTCTCCTTCCTTCCTTTCCTTCCTTCCTTCTTTTCTGCCTTCCTTCCTTCTTATTTCCTTCCTTCCTCCTTTCTTTCTTCCTTCCTTCCTTCCTTCCTTCCTTCCTTCCATTCCTTTTCCTTCCTTCCTTCCTTTCCTCGTTCGTTCTTCTTTCGTTCCTTTTTTCTTTCTTTCCTTCCTTCTTTTCTCTTCTTATTTCCTTCCTTCCCTTTCATTCCTTCCTTCTTTCTTATTTCCTTCCTTCCTTCCTTTGCTCCTTCCTTCCTTTGCTCGTTCGTTCCTTCCTTCTTTCCTTCTTTTCTTCCTTCCTTCCTCTTTCCTTCCTTCCTTCCTTCTTTCCTTCTTTCTTCCTTTCTTTCCTTCCTTCCTTCCTTCCTTCATTCCTTCCTTCCTTTCCTTCCTTTTTCCTTCCTTCGTTTCTTCGTTCCTTCCTTCCTTCTTATTTCCTTCCTTCCTTCCTTTGCTCGTTCGTTCATTCCTTCTTTCTTTCTTTCCTTCCTTCCTTCCTTCTTTTCTGCCTTCCTTCCTTCTTATTTCCTTCCTTCCTTCCTTTGCTTGTTCGTTCCTTCCTTCTTTCCTTCTTTCCTTCCTTCCTTCCTCTTTCCTTCCTTCCTTCCTTCCTTCCTTCTTATTTCCTTCCTTCCTTTGCTCATTTGTTCCTTCTTTCTTTCCTTCCTTCATTCCTTCCTTTCTCCTTCCTTCCATCTTTCCTTCTTTCTTGCCTTTTTTTCTCCTTCCTTCCTTCCCTCTTCCTTCCTTTGTTCCTGCCTTCCTTTCTACTTCCTTCTTTCCTTCTTCCTTTCCTGCCTTCCTTCCTTTGTACATTTGTTCCTTCTTTCCTTTGTTTCTTTCCTTTCTTCTTTTTCCTTCCTTCCTTAGTTCGTTCATTCATTTCTTCTGTCCTTCCTTCCTTCCTTTGCTCATTTGTTCCTTCCTTTCTCCTTCCTTCCTTCCTTCTTTCATTCGTTTGATCATTCCCTTCCTTCCTTCTTTCTTTCATTCATTACTTCCTTTTTTCCTATCTTCCTTCCTTCCTTCCTTCTTTTCCCTCTTCCTATCTTGATTCCTCCTTCCTTCTTTCCAGGACTGAAAACCTCCCTTCAGAACCATAGAGTCCTAGACTTTGGGCTGGGGACCCCCAAATGCCACCTAGCCCACCCTCTTTCTGCTAGGAAGGATGACAACGCTTGATCTCTCCCGACAGATGGCAACACGGACTCTGTTTATAGACTCAAAGAATCCTAACATATGGGGGGGGGGGGGGCTCTGAAAGTCCACCTGGACCGAATCCCCTTCTGTCAGGCAGGAAGAACACAATCGAATCCCCCTGACAGGTGGCCATCCAGCCCCTGCTCAATAACAACAACAACTTGAATCTTAGAGTTGGAAGGGACCCCCAAAGGTCATTCAGCCCACCACAAAGAAAGACACAATCCGATCCCTCCCAACCGATGGCCACCCAGCCTGTTAGGCATTAGTGCAAACTTGGGCCATTCCGGTGTTTTGGACTTCAGCTCCCACAATCCTTACAGCCTACCGGCTGCCAGCCGACTACTGAATGGTGTGGGTTGGAGTCCTGATGGGACTGTTTTGGGTGTCCACTGAAGACTTCGATTGCACCCTTCCATTGCGCCCGTGGTTTAGCTACCAATGCGCCAAGCTGCTGATGACCCCCTTTGCCCCCAACGTCTCTTCCAAACGCCACCATGGACTTCCAGAGCATGCAATGAGTAGGCCAACCAGGGTCCAGGATATCCATATCCTAGCCGTGGAATCTGTGGATTTGGCACTCACTGAGCTTATCCCTTGGTGACCTGAAGCAGTTCGCCCGAAGTCCAAGGTCTAACCGTGGCGCAGATCCTTCTCTTTGCTCCTCTTCCATGGTTTCCACGGCTTGGATCATGAGGGGAACCGGTCAGTGCGAGGTGTCACACTTTCCTCCGTTTTCACCGGCAGTCCAGGCCAAATCCCCTTTGCCTACAGCTTGCGCGTAGGCCAGCTCGGTCACTTCTGCTATTTATTTATTTATTTATTATTTATTTATTTACATTTTTATGCCGCCCTTCTCGCCCCGAAGGGGACTCAGAGCGGCTTACAAATCAGATGAACACACAACATACTACATTACTAGCATAGTACTAATACATCCTTCATAACATTAGTATTATATAATACTACTAGCTTGGGGACCCGGCGGTGCCCGGGTTATTTGAGGAAGGCCTTGTGTGCCAAGGTTCTTCCTTATCAGATCTTAATGTGGCTCACAGTCGTCTCAGGAACTTAGTGAAGGTACTGCCAGTCCCTTTGGCCATGGTCCACCCCCCTCCAAACAGCACCAGGGTGTAGAGTGGGTCATGGGGCCTCTGTGTGTCACATTTGGTCTTGATCATTCTCTGGATGAGGGTTGCAGGGTTCTCGGAAGGTGAGCGAAGGTATTTCAAGTCCCATCATCTGTGGCCCATCCTCCTTGAAACAGCACCAGGGTGTTTAGTGGGTCAAGGGGGCTGGCTCTGTGCGCTAATTTTGGTCTGTATTGATCATTGGGTGAGGGTCGCGTTGTGAAGTGGGCCATTGGGCCCCTGTGTGCCAAGTTTGATCCTGATCCGTCAGTGCTGTGGGCCGCAGTCTCTGACTGCCTGAGGCCTTTCCTTTTCCCTCTTTAGTCACCTTAGAATGTTGGAATGTGGATGGCCAATCGGAGTCCTTTATGCAAATACTATTTCAGTGGCAGCCAATCCCCTCTGTCTGGGGCCATAGAATGTTGGAGTTCTGAGGCTGGTCAATCGGAGTCTTGTATGCAAATAATCCCATAGTGGCAGCCTATCAAAACGCTGTCACATATTCCTTGGGCACCTCCCAGAAAATGAACATTCCATTTCCAACGGGGGAAAACTGTCTTTTGGCTAACTCAAGCATTCAGTTGCATTCTGTTTTGCTGGCCAATCAGAGTCCTTTATGCAAATATTTCCTCAGTGGCAACCAATGTCCTCTGTCTGGTGCCTTAGATTGTTGGAGTTCTGAGGCTGGCCAATCTGAGTCTTTTATGCAAATAATCTGGTGCCTTAGAGTGTCGGAGTTCTGAGGCTGGCCAATCAGTGTCCTTTATGCAAATAATCCCACAGTGGCAACCAATCGATATGCTGGCACATATTCCTCCACACACCCCGTCCTCCGCACCTCCGCAAACACTGACTTTTATTATATACATAGATAGATAGATAGATAGATAGATAGATAGATGTCATTCCTAGGGGAGGGGCCCTGACGTCACAGGAGACAAGATGGAACTGTCTTGGTTTATTGACCAAGAGGCTAAGGGCTCCTTACCAAGAGAAGCCACCATCTTATCGTTCTCCTCCATGACCTCCGAGTGCAGGGTCTGTTGAGAGCCCACTCCTCCTCCTTGAAATGCGCAGGGACATGCTCAAACGTCACCTGGAACGCTTGCGGTGATGCCATTTCTCCTGTGTCACAAAAGCTCTTCCAGCATTGAATCAACGCCATTGCCCTCCAGTTGGATCCACCTGGAAGGGGACCTCTGACTGGTGTCCAGTGGGACCTTCTGGGCCCGAAGGACATCACTCTCCTGCTGCATCTCCTCCGTTCGGCTCGGGAGGAAGACTTTAGCCAAAGCCACCGCCTGGGAACTGGTCTCCGGCCCTCATTCCCGGACCCAGCTCTCCATCTCCGGAGGAAGGACGGCCAGGAACTGGTCCAGGAGCACCAGGTTCACCATCTGGGCTTTGGTGTCCTTCCCTGGCTTCGGCCACTGGCAGCAGAGTTTGTGGAGCTGGCAGCACAGCTCTCGGCGCCCGTCGGCCTCCTGGAGGTGGAAGCACCGCAAGCGCTGGGACTGAAGGTCTGTGCCGAGGGCCATCTCGTCCAGGACGTCTCCCCCCAGAATCCAGCACTTCTTCTGCCCCACTTGTCTGGTTTGCCTCCTCTAGCTTCAATCGGGGCTCCATATCCTTTTCCACCTGGCTGAAGACCGTCTTCCTTTCATTGTTACATTATCTCTGACCAGCTCTAGTTGGACTTCCACCGTGAGGCCTAAGGGAGAGATCAATCACGGGCGGGGGAACATTGGCGGTCAGGGTCTTCTTAGCCCCGACCCTGGGGCTAGAGGTGTTAGATCTGGCCCAGCTCCCAAAGCCAAGTCCCCAGAAAGTTCTGGATCTAAATGTCTTGGGCTTACTGCTTCCCAAAACACTGTCCGGAATTGTTCCGAGGCCATCTCCACCTTCAGCGCTCACCCCGGAAGTTACGGGGGCAGCTCAGTGTCTACAGAGGGCCTCGGCATCATCTCTATTCACCGAAGAGGACCCCATCACCCTAGGAACTCCTGCCTCCTGAGAGGCCGCAGTCTCCGGATGGTCCATTGGAGGACCAGAAGTCGGGAGTTTCTTTGCTCTCCTCTTCCGGCGGCTCTTCCGGCCAAGATGAGGGGAAGACAAGAGGGACCACCTCCTCTCGGCGGCGTCAAGGTCGTCCACCATTTTGGCCAGTCCCTCATGCTCCTGATTCGTCTCCACAAAGCAGTTGCGGTGCCGGAGGCAGATTCCTTGAGGCCAGGCCAGAGTTCCCGTCACATCCAGGCGTGTCTGGTCACTCCATGGACCTCCCGCCGGCGCAGGGCAGCCGAACTTATCAGCACCACATGCGATCGGCCATGGACAGCAAATCTCCGACTCAGCACCCCGACCCAAGAAAACAATCTCACCGCACCTGACCTGGGTCGGGGCTAAGGGGTCTTCCTCCAGGTCCGATTCCCGTCTGATGTCCTCCTCCTCGGCCATTTCCCAGGCGGCACCATCCAAGGGGATTGTAAGTTGTTTGTCTAATTAGTACCAAAAGGGTTACGAATCCATTTTTGGTCAACTTTCAATTGGGCTTGGTTCTTTGGGGTGCTGATTCAGAACATTGCGTTGGATAGACCACATCAGCTCTCGTTTCTGGTACAGAACATACGCCATCCAGTAGTTGCCGTCCTCTCGCCCGCAGAAGACCATCTGTGGTCATCAGTGAGGTGGATCTGGAATTGGTTAACCCAAGGCTTCCCCCTCTTCCTCCTGGAAAGACGTGGGGAGTGGAGTGCCGTCCGCAGCAGGGTTCCCCCCTCCTGGGCATCCCGGTCCTGCTCAGGATCTTCATTCAGGACGTAGATCTGTGGTTCCCAAAGTGGGTGGTACCACCCCCTGGCGGGCGTTGGGGCGATCCAAGGGGGCGGTCGGAGGCTCAGGGGAATTTGGGGTGGTGGTGAACCCCTTTAAGGGGGCAGTGAATGATTGGCCATTTAGGAGGGGTCATGCAGCCCTCTTCTTTGGCCACGCCCCCTTCGCTTTGACCCCCACACGCAGTGCAGTGCAAAGGCTGCAGCGCAAAGGCCTGCGCCTCCTCTGGCGGAGCCTCCTCACCACTGCGGAAGAAAGCGCAACCTTCCCCGCCAGCGGCGAAGGGAGCAGGAGAGCCCGGGGCTTCTGCGGGGAGAGCAGGCCTCGCTTCTTTGTCCCCTCAGGCCGTGGCTGCCCATCCCCTCAGAGCCCTCTCCGGCGACGGCATTCTGCCAAGAAGCAGAAAAATTGCATTGAAAACACCCCCGACAGATGGCCATCCAGCCTCTGTTTCAAAGCTTCCAAAGAAGGAGCCTCCACCACACTCTGTGGCAGAGAGTTCCACTGTTGAATGGCTCTCACAGGAATTTCTTCCTAATGTTAAGGTGGAATTACCTTTCTTGTAGTTTGCAGCCATTGATCCATTGCGTCCTAGTCTCCAGGGCAGCAGAAAACAAGCTTGCTCCCTCCTCCCTAGGACTTCCCCTCACGTATTTATCCATGGCTATCATCATGTCTCCTCTCCGCCTTCTCTTCTTCAGGCTAAACATGCTCAGCTCTTGAAGCCGCTCCTCATAGGGCTTGTTCTCCAGACCTTTGACCCTTTGAGTCGCCCTCCTCTGGACACGTTCAAGCTTGAAGTCCCACAGGGACACTCTTATCTCTATGTTTTTTATTATTGCTCTTCTTTATTTAAGTACCCATTCCCAAAATTTTTGTATAATTTAAAAAAATTGTATATTTTTGTATAATTTTACAAAATTGTATAATTTTGTATAATTTTACAAAATTGTGTAATTTTGTATAACTTTACAAAATCTTGTAATTTTGTATAATTTTACAAAATTGTATATTTTTGTATAATTTTACAAAATTGTATAATTTTGCATAATTTTACAAAATTATATAATTTTGTATAATAACAGTTTCAAGCTCCCTTCAATACAGTCGCCGTGGCCCGTTTTTGGTCTAAAATTATTTCGCTGCTTTGTGTTCTCTCTCTTTTATCGGCTTTATCCTTGTTTGTTGACGCAACGCTTCTGACACGAACTCAATCCAACTGGGTTTTGTGTTGAAGGAAGGAAGGAAGGAAGGAAGGCTCTGGCCGAAGCCGTGCCTCCCCCCTCGGCCTCCCTCCAAAGGCTCCTTGTGTTGATTGTCAACATCAGCCCAAGCCCAAGGAAGCCCAGCCTGACCCACAACAAGAGCTGCTCCGGAGGGAGAGGCCCAAGGTTACGGCAAGGGGAAGCCCTCCCAGTCCCTCCCAGTCCCTCCCAGTCCCTCCCAGTCCCTCCCAGTCCCTCCCAGTCCCTCCCAGTCTCCCATTCCACAATTAAAAGAAAGGAAGAAGCCACAGCATCACAAACAGGTTGGGCTCCTTTGGAGGAAGCCTTCAAAGCCCAGAATGAGAAAAGGAGAGGGAGCATACACTGGGAAGATAAAATAATAATAATAATAATAACCTGGGCTACCAAACATTGAAGAGAAACAACTGGAAAAGGTGACACAATATGAGGATTTAAAGATGGAACTGCAAAGACTCTGGCACAAGCCAGTCAAGGGGGTCCCAGTGGGGATCGGCACACTGGGCGCAGCGCCTCAAGACTTAAACACAATCGGCACTGACAAAATCACCACCTGTCAGCTGCAGCAGGCCACCTTGCTGGGATCTGCACGCATTATTCACCGGTACATCACACAGTCCAAGGCACTAGGGAAGTGTCTGACGTGTGATCCAACACCACAGCCAGCAGAGTGATCTTGTCTGCTGTGGACTCATCTTCTTGTGTTTCTAACAACAACAACAACAACAACAACAACAACATGATCCAATACAACAGCCAGCAGAGTGATCTTGTCTGCTGTGGACTCATCTTCTTGTGTTTCTAACAACAACAACAACATGATCCAATACAACAGCTAGCAGAGTGATCTTGTCTGCTGTGGACTCATCTTGTTGTGTTTATAATAATAATAATAATTTATCACCCAGCTTGATAATAAAAGAAAGTCAAAACCTTTAGAAAGGAAGTCAAAACTTGGTTATGGAACCGTATTTGGAGAGTAGTTACAGTGCCATAAGTAGCTACGAAGTTAATGGGATTGGAACGGCTTTTGGGTTTTTGGACACTTTCTGTTTTCAAATGCTTAAGTAAAGGTCAATTTTCTCACTCCAGAAGTGGTTTGCAGAGAATGATTTATTTGACTGGCAATGGGCAGACCTGGATTATGACTTGCGTAATTTTAATTGGATGTTTAATATTTGATATTTTAACTATCTGTTTCAAATGTAAACTGTTATTATAATGGCCTTTGTTTGGGCATCTAAGGGTTGCCACCTATTGTGAGGCTGCCTTGAGTCCCCTTCCGGGTAGGACGGTATATAAACGAATGACATAAATAATAAATAATTGTATTTATCGCGGCAGCATTGCGTTCAACTTTCCCCGTGTTTTGATGATAGAACCCATCACGAAATGGCATTGATGGTCCCTGTTCCATAGCGTCATCACCATCCTTGTTTACGATGATGCATTTACGTATTCTCCGGCTCAAGGCGGGTAATACATAAAGAGGTGAAGCCGAGGTCCAGCCCAAAAATGGTCCCCAGAGAGACCTGTTTCCTTGATGTCCTCCCTGCAGGTCTATGTGCCTGGGTGGCCATCTGTCGGGAGGGTTTAGATTGTGTTTTTCCTGCCTGGCAAAAGGGGGTTGGACTGGATGGCCTTTAGGGGTCCCTTCCAACTCTCGGGGTCTCTTGATTCTCTATTAACCCTGTTGGTTCTGCTGGACCTCTCAGCGGCTTTTGATACCGTTGACCATGGTATCCTTCTGGGTCACTTTGCAGAGATGGGGCTTGGGGGTACTGCTCTGCAGTGGCTCCAATCCTTCCTGGAGGGTCGCACCCAGAAGGTGTTACTGGGTGACCCCTGTTCGACCCCACAACCGTTGTCCTGTGGAGTCCCTCAGGGTTCAGTCCTGTCCCCGGTGTTATTTAACATCTACATGAAACCGCTGGGAGAGATCATTCGGAGTTCCGGAGTAAGGTGTTATCTGTACGCGGTGACGTCCAGATCTGTCACTCCTTCCCACCTGTCACCAAGGAGGCTGTCCAGACTTTGGACCGGTGCTTGGCTGCTGTGTCGGACTGGATGAGGGCTAGCAAACTGAAAACGAATCTAGACAAGACAGAGGTCCTCCTGGTCAGTCGAAAGGCCAAACAGGGCATAGGGTTACAGCCTGTGTTGGATGGGGTTACACTCCCCCTGAAGACGCAGGTTCGCAGCCTGGGAGTGATCCTGGACTCATCGCTGAGCCTGGAACCCCAGGTCTCGGCGGTGGCCGGGGGAGCTTTTGCACAGTTAAGACTCGTGCGCCAGCTGCGCCCGTACCTTGGGAAGTCTGATCTGGCTACGGTCGTCCACGCTCTGGTCACATCCCAAATAGATTACTGCAACGCACTCTACGTGGGGCTGCCTTTGAAGACAGTTCGGAAATTACAAGTAGTCCAACGGGCGACAGCCAGATTACTAACTGGAGCGACATACAGGGAGCATACCACCCCCCTGTTGTGTCAGCTCCACTGGCTGCCTGTCCAATTCCGAGCTCAATTCAAAGTGCTGGTTTTGACCTTTAAAGCTCTATACGGTTCTGGCCCAGCTTACTTGTCCGAATGCATCAGCCGCTACGTCCCACCTCGTAATTTAAGATCGTCCGGGGAGGCCCTGCTCTCGCTCCCGCCGACTTCTCAAATGCGGTTGGTGGGGACGAGGGAGAGGGCCTTCTCGGTGGTGGCTCCCCGTCTGTGGAACGCGCTTCCAAGCGACATACGATCAATTCCATCCCTCCTGACATTCAGGAAAAAAGTGAAATCATGGCTGTGTGACCAGGCGTTTGCACACTAGCACAATGCAGCACTTTGGACTGGATTTGTAATGGCAAGTTGATGGAGATGGCTCAATGCCCCTGTTATGGACGGAACACTGTTTTTAACTTAAGTGAATGTGTGTGATGTGTTAATGTTAATTGTATTTCAATGTGTTTTAATGCTGTATGTTTTTGGTTTTATATTGTATTTATTATGTTGGCATCGAATTGTGCCTTTTGTGAGGCCACTCTGAGTCCCCCCTCCCTTGGGGGTAGAGAAGAGCGGGGTAGACATGTTGGAAATTAATTAATTAATTAATTAATTAATTAATGTCTATGAGGCTGGATGTCTACCTGTTGAGAAGGTTTTGATTGTGCTTTTCCTGCCTGGCAGAAGGAGGTTGGAATGGATGGCCTTTGGGGGTCCCTTCCAACTCCAGAAGCCTATATCCTGCTTTCTCCACGAACTTGTTGTTGTCTCTGGGGAACCCACTAATGTAGATGAAGCTGGATGGCCATCTGCTGGGGGTGCTTAGATTGTGCTTTTCTTATGTGGCAATAGGGGGTTGCACTGGATGGCCTTTAGGGGTCCCCCCAATCATAGGAATCTCTAGCCCTCTCCATTAACCCATTAATGTTTCTAAGGTTGGATGGCCATCTGCTGGGGGTGCTTACATTGTGCTTCTCCTGCTTGGCAAAAGGGGGTTGGACTGGATGGCCTTTGGGGGTCCCTTCCAACTCTAGGAGTCTCTTGATTCTGTATCTCCCTTTATCCATTAACCCATTAATGTCTATGAGGTTGGATTATAGTGCTTATTATTATTATTACTAGCTTGGGGACCCGGCGGTGCCCGGGTTATTTGAGGAAGGCATTGTGTGCCAAGGTTGGTTCCTATTAGATGTGTATGTGGCTCGCAGTGGTCTCAGGAACTTAGTGAAGGTACTGCAAGTCCCACTGGCCATGGTCCACCCCCCTCCAAAGAGCACCAGGATGTAGAGTGGGTCATGGGGGCTGTGTGTGTCACGTTTGCTCTTGATCATTCATTGGATGAGGGTTGCAGCGGTCTCGGAAGGAGAATGAAGGTATTTCAAGTCCCATCATCTGTGGTCCATCCTCCTTGAAACAGCACCAGGGTGTTGAGTGGGTCAAGGAGGCTCTGTGTGCTAATTTTGGTCTGTATTGGTCATTGGGTGAGGGTCGCGTTGTGAAGTGGGCCATTGGGCCCCTGTGTGCCAAGTTTGGTCCTGATCTGTCACTGCTGTGGGCCGCAGTCTCTGACAGCCTGAGGCCTTTCCTTTTCCCTCTGAGTCACCTTAGAACGTTGGAATGTGGAAGGCCAATCGGAGTCCATTATGCAGATACCATTTCAGTGGCAACCAATCCCCTCTGTATGGGGCCGTAGAATGTTGGAGATCTGAGGCTGGCCAGTCAGAGTCCTTTATGCAAATATTCCTTTAGTGGCAGCCTATTGAAACGCTGTCACATATTCCTTGACACCTCCGCACCTCCCAGAAAATGAACATTCCATTTCCAATGGAAAAAACCTGTCATTTGGCTAACTCAAGCATTCAGTTGCATTCTGTTTTGCTGGCCAATCAGAGTCCTTTATGCAAATAGTTCCTTAGCGGCAACCAATGCCCTCTGCCTGGTGCCTTAGATTTTTGGAGTTCTGAGTCTGGCCAATTTGAGTCCTTTATGCAAATAATCTGGTGCTTTAGAGTGTTGGATTTCTGAGGCTGGCCAATCAGTGTCCTTTATGCAAATAATCCCACAGTGGCAACCAATCGAAATGCTGGAACATATTCCTCTGCACCTCCCGTCCTCCGCACCGCCGCAAATACTGACTTTTATTATATGCATAGATAGATTAATAATAAACTTCATTTGTACCTCGCCACCATCTCCCCAAGGGGACTTCGGGACGGCTTACATGAGGCCACACCCATCAATACAGTAAACACAATATAACACAAAAGCACAACAGAAACATTAAATTGTCATTGACAACAATTTCGACTGTCCCAAATGATAGGGATTTGGCTCCCACAGCTGAGGCATTTCAGAATTATTTCGCCGACAAGATCTCGACTCTCCGCCAGGATATCCCAGCCACTTTTGAGACAGTATGCGAGCTCGAGACCCCGCCGCCACTCGGCGGGCCCACCTTCACCCGTTTCCAACTGCTGGACGCAGCAGCTGTCGATAAGTTACTGACTGCAGCTAGACCAACTACCTGCTCCCTTGATCCGTGTCCCTCCTGGCTTGTTAGATCTTGCCGGGAGGGGCTACGAGACACCCTGGGAAAGATTATCAACAGCTCCCTTTAGCAAGGAGTGTTCCCAGGGGGTTTGAAAGAGGCAATGGTAAGACCGCTGCTGAAGAAGCCGAATTTAGATCTTTCGGCTCCCTCCAATTACCGACCTGTGTCTAATTTGCCTTTTTTAGGCAAGGTAATTGAGAGGGCAGCAGCGGATCAGCTGCAGCGGTTCTTAGAAGACACAGCTGGACTTGATCCCTTCCAGTCCGGCTTCCGCATTGGGCATGGGACGGAGACCGTGCTTGTCGCCATTACAGACCAACTTCGCCGCCAGCTGGACCAGGGTGGATCAGCCCTGCTTGTCCTGTTAGATCTGACAGCAGCGTTTGACACCGTAGATCATGCATTGTTAGCCCACCGCCTAGCCGTGACTGGAGTCAGGGGGACTGCCCTTAAATGGGTGGCCTCCTTCCTCCGGGACCGGGACAGCGGTGGAGAGGGGGAGAGGAGGTCTCCGGGAGGCTCCCATTAAGTTGTGGGGTCCCCAGGGGGCCATCCTCTCGCCCTTATTATTCAACATCTACATGCCCCCTGGCCCAGCTGGCCCGCGACTTTGGTCTGGAGTGTTATCAGTACGCGGATGACACCCAGCTTCTGCTGAGAATGGACGGCAGGCCGGACACCGTACCCGATTGTTTCCATCAATGCCTCGAAGCCGTGACTGGATGGCTGCGTGCCAGCCGGCTGAAGGTGAACCCGTCGAAGACGGAGATCTTGTGGCCCGGTCGCCCTGGGCTGGATGAGTGCCGGTTGCCTACCCTGGATGGCGAGCAACTTAGCCCGTCACCCTTGGTTAAGAGCTTGGGTGTTAAACTGGACTCCCAGCTGACCATGGAGGCCCAGGTCTCCATGGTCAGCGGGGTGTCGTTTTCACCTACGGCAGGCTAGGGCGACTGGCCCCCTACCTGTCCAGGGACGACCTGGCCACGGTGATCCAAGCGATGGTCATCTCGAGACTGGACTACTGCAACGCCTCACGTTGGCCTTCCCTTGTCGACAATCCGGAAACTCAAGCTGGTGCAGAATGCCGCGGCTCGCCTGCTGGTGGGAGCACCAGTGAGAGCATATTACTCCCATCCTTCGGCACCTGCACTGGCTTCCTATTGAGTACCGGATTGCCTCAAGGTGTTGGTTTTAACCTTTAAGGCCTTACACGGTCTGGGGCCTGTGTACCTGAGGGACCGCCTTACCCCGTATGTTCCCCGAGATCACTGCGCCGGAAGAGCAAAATTTGTTAGTGATTCCATCGTCCCGCTCCTGCCATCTGTCCAGTACTAGACAGAGAGCTTTTTCTGCTGCGGCTCCAGCACTTTGGAACTCGCTCCCTGAGCACATCCGAGCGATCCCTGAACTCCTTCCCTTTCGAAGGGAAAGTAAGACAACCTTTTTCAGGTTAGCGTTTGGCTAGACCCAAACGCGATTGGCTCGCCTGTCCCAGCAATGAACTATAGACCTGTTCCATCTCGGTCATGTACCATGTTTTTACTGCTGTTTTACTGTATGTTTTATTGTATGTTGTAATTGTGATCCGCCCCGAGCCTGCAGGGAGGAGCGGAATATAAAACCGAAGAAATAAATAAAATAAATAAATAAAATAAATAAATAAATTGTAAAAAATAAAATAAAATAAAACAATTATTGAAACAATAAAAAATAAAATAAAATAAATAAAAATTAGAAAAATAAAATTTATAAAAAATAATAATAATAAAATTTTAAAAAATAATAAATAATAAAAAAGGGGGAAAAAGAAAATTAAATTGTGCTTCTTCTGCCTGGCAGAAGAAGGTTGGTCTGGATGGCCTTTGGGGGTCCCCTCCAGACTCTAGGGGTCTCGTGCCCTCTTTTCCAATGACTACACTAATGCTCCTTTCCTGTGTCTCCCTTGCAGGGTTCCGAGCATGGCGCCCTCGCTGCAGGCAGTGGCCCTGTGGGGCCAGGCGCCCCCCGCGCACAGCATCACGGCGGTCCTAGTGGCCGAAGACCAGCGCACCTTGGTCACGGGCAGCCAGGAGGGGCAGCTGGGCCTCTGGGACCTCTCGCCGGACCTCAAGGTGGGTGTTGTACACCAGAGCAGGACACACCTCTGACCTTGAAACACCACACCCGCTTGGTAAAACCAGCAAGCGGCTTATTGAAGAATACAAGTAGGCAAAGCAGCAAAATTAGCAAAACAGTAAAGTTCCAAAACAAAGGTTAGTCCGTGAGCTTCAAGGCAAAACAAGACCCATGGGAATATAAATCCATGAAACAAGGCAACATGAGGAATCCAGTACACAAATCCGGAGCTTGGGCAACAACTTGGCGCATGCAACTAAGAACACTTGGGAGCAAGATTGCCATGAAATCCCAACATTGACCCAAACGAGGCAACTCTTTCTCATGAATCAATATAAGGCTTTTCCAGATCCCAAAAGGAAAGCATTTCTCTTGACTTCACTACCAGATAAAGGTTTCTTATCTCTCTTTTCCTGTAAACGAACTGATCTTTTTGAGCCTGAGCACTCTTGTCTCTGTTTACAAAAGCCTTGCTTTCTATCTACACTCTCCTTAACTTGACTCTCATTAACTTCTGCGCTAGGCCTGGGCAATCATGGTTCTAAATGGTTCTAAAGCACTTACAAAACTGAAGTTCTGGTGGTGAACACTAGGGGGCGCTGGTGCTTTGCTTCTCCAGTGTTGCTAAAGTTCTGGTAGTGAACACTAGGTGGCGCTGGTGTTTTGCTTCTACAGTGTTGCTAAAGTTCTGTGGGTGAACACCAGGTAGCGCTGGTGCTTTGCTTCTACGGTGTCGCTAAAGTTCTAGTGGTGAACACTAGGTGGCGCTGGTGCTTTGCTTCTACAGTGTTGCTAAAGTTCTGGTGGTGAACACTAGGTGGCGCTGGTGCTTTGCTTCTACAGTGTTGCTAAAGTTCTGGTGGTGAACACTAGGGGGCGCTGGTGCTTTGCTTCTCCAGTGTTGCTAAAGTTCTGGTGGTGAACACTAGGTGGCGCTGGTGCTTTGCTTCTACAGTGTTGCTAAAGTTCTGGTGGTGAACACTAGGTGGCGCTGGTGCTTTGCTTCTACAGTGTTGCTAAAGTTCTGTGGGTGAACACTAGGTGGCGCTGGTGCTTTGCTTCTACTGTGTTGCTAAAGTTCTGGTGGTGAACACTAGGTGGCGCTGGTGCTTTGCTTCTACAGTGTTGCTAAAGTTCTGGTGGTGAACACTAGGTGGCGCTGGTGCTTTGCTTCTACTGTGTTGCTAAAGTTCTGGTGGTGAACACTAGGTGGCGCTGGTGCTTTGCTTCTACAGTGTTGCTAAAGTTCTGGTGGTGAACACTAGGTGGCGCTGGTGCTTTGCTTCTACAGTGTTGCTAAAGTTCTGGTGGTGAACACTAGGTGGCGCTGGTGCTTTGCTTCTACAGTGTTGCTAAAGTTCTGGTGGTGAACACTAGGTGGCGCTGGTGCTTTGCTTCTACAGTGTTGCTAAAGTTCTGGTGGTGAACACTAGGTGGCGCTGGTGCTTTGCTTCTACAGTGTTGCTAAAGTTCTGGTGGTGAACACTAGGTGGCGCTGGTGCTTTGCTTCTACTGTGTTGCTAAAGTTCTGGTGGTGAACACTAGGTGGCGCTGGTGCTTTGCTTACAGTGTTGCGAAAGTTCTGGTGGTGAACACTAGGTGGCGCTGGTGCTTTGCTTCTACAGTGTTGCTAAAGTTCTGGTGGTGAACACTAGGTGGCGCTGGTGCTTTGCTTCTACTGTGTTGCTAAAGTTCTGGTGGTGAACACTAGGTGGCGCTGGTGCTTTGCTTCTACTGTGTTGCTAAAGTTCTGGTGGTGAACACTAGGTGGCGCTGGTGCTTTGCTTCTACAGTGTTGCTAAAGTTCTGGTGGTGAACACTAGGTGGCGCTGGTGCTTTGCTTCTACAGTGTTGCTAAAGTTCTGGTGGTGAACACTAGGTGGCGCTGGTGCTTTGCTTCTACAGTGTTGCTAAAGTTCTGGTGGTGAACACCAGGTGGCGCTGGTGCTTTGCTTCTACAGTGTTGCTAAAGTTCTGGTGGTGAACACTAGGTGGCGCTGGTGCTTTGCTTCTACAGTGTTGCTAAAGTTCTGTGGGTGAACACTAGGTGGCGCTGGTGCTTTGCTTCTACAGTGTTGCTAAAGTTCTGGTGGTGAACACCAGGTGGCGCTGGTGCTTTGCTTCAAAGGTGTAGCTAAAGTTCTGGTGGTGAACACTAGGTGGCGCTGGTGCTTTGCTTCTACAGTGTTGCTAAAGTTCTGGTGGTGAACACTAGGTGGCGCTGGTGCTTTGCTTCTACGGTGTTGCTAAAGTTCTGTGGTGAACACTAGGTGGCGCTGGTGTTTCGCTTCTACAGTGTTGCTAAAGTTCTGGTGGTGAACACTAGGTGGCACTGGTGCTTTGTTTCTACAGTGTTGCTAAAGTTCTGGTGGTGAACACTAGGTGGGGCTGGTGCTTTGTTACTACAGTGTTGCTAAAGTTCTGGTGGTGAACACTAGGTGGGGCTGGTGCTTTGCTTCTACAGTGTTGCTCAAGTTCTGGTGGTGAACACTAGGTGGCGCTGGTGCTTTGCTTCTACGGTGTTGCTAAAGTTCTGTGGATGAACACTAGGTGGCGCTGGTGCTTTGCTTCTACGGTGTTGCTAAAGTTCTGTGGGTGAACACTAGGTGGCGCTGGTGCTTTGCTTCTATGGTCTTGCTAAAGTTCTGGTGGTGAACACTAGATGGCTGGTGCTGGTGCTTTGTTACTACAGTATTGCTAAAGTTCTGGTGGTGAACACTAGGTGGGGCTGGTGCTTTGTTACTACAGTATTGCTAAAGTTCTGGTGGTGAACACTAGGTGGCGCTGGTGCTTCTACAGTGTTGCTAAAGTTCTGGTGGTGAACACTAGGTGGCGCTGGTGCTTTGCTTCTACAGTATTGCTAAAGTTCTGGTGGTGAACACTAGGTGGCACTGGTGCTTTGTTACTACAGTGTTGCTAAAGTTCTGGTGGTGAACACTAGGTGGCGCTGGTGCTTTGTTACTACAGTATTGCTAAAGTTCTGGTGGTGAACACTAGGTGGGGCTGGTACTTTGTTACTACAGTATTGCTAAAGTTCTGGTGGTGAACACTAGGTGGCGCTGGTGCTTTGTTACTACAGTATTGCTAAAGTTCTGGTGGTGAACACTAGGTGGCGCTGGTGCTTTGTTACTACAGTATTGCTAAAGTTCTGGTGGTGAACACTAGGTGGCGCTGGTGCTTTGTTACTACAGTATTGCTAAAGTTCTGGTGGTGAACACTAGGTGGCGCTGGTGCTTCTGAGCAGCATATTGTATTTTTTTTAAATAAAAAAAAGCTTAACCATCTGCCTTAGGTAAATGTGTGGAATATATAATCTTCCTTTAACACCAGAACTTTAGTTTTCTAAGTACTTTAGAACCATTTAGAACCATGGCCTAATAATAATAACAATCCTCCTCTTCCAGGTCTCTTCCAAGCAGCTGCTCTTCGGCCACGCGGCCCCTGTGACCTGCTTGGCCAAGGCCAGGGACTTTGAGAAGCAGCCCTTTGTGGTCAGCGCTGCCGAGGACGGGTGAGTGGCCTAGCATCTCCAGAGAGAGGGACCCCTGAGGACAACTAGTCCAGCCCCGTTCTGCTCAGGACAGCTAGATCCAGACGTTCACAAGGTCATGGAGAAAGGGGGATATCAACTCCTAGAGTTGGAAGGGAACCCCCAAAGGCAATCTAATCCAACCGCCTTTTGCCAGGCAGGAAAAGCACAATCAAAACCTTCCCAGCAGATGGCCATCCAGCCTAATAGACAATAGCATTATTATTATTATTTCTGGTGTGGCTTGGCCTGGAGGAGTCATAACCATAACCCCTTACTCCCTTTCCGGCAGGGAAATGTGCGTTTGGGACGTTTCCCGCGGGGAATGCGTGGAGGAGGCCCGGCTCCCCTTCCGGCACTCGGCCATCTGCGTAAGTGCCAACCTACAGTCACTTGGAGACTGCCTGGATATTATATTGTATGATTACACTATTATGTATTGATTGGTTTATTGATATCCCGCTTTTTCTCTCCATACGGCAGACTCAAAGCGGCTCAC
The DNA here is from genome assembly GCA_030556195.1 of Anolis apletophallus. Classification (NCBI taxonomy): domain Eukaryota; kingdom Metazoa; phylum Chordata; class Lepidosauria; order Squamata; family Anolidae; genus Anolis; species Anolis apletophallus. The sequence goes on along the minus strand of JARBWK010000015.1, from coordinate 43,865,011 downwards.
AATCAAAAACATTACAACTTAAAATATACAATAATAAAAGAGTCTGTCATGATCTATTATTATATATTATCAGTAGTAATTATATTTAATATATTAGCATTACTATATTACAATATTATTGTATATTATTATATTGTATTACATTATAATATTATCAATATCATATGTACAGTATATACAATATATTGTTTGCATAGCACAAATTAGTATTATACAGTATATTACTATATTGTACTATACCACTATACTGTAATATTATTAGTAACATTACATGTAATATATAATATACAATTATTATAATATTATTAATATATTGTATTATATTTTATATTGTACTAGCTTGGGGACCCGGCGGTGCCCGGGTTATTTGAGGAAGGCATTGTGTGCCAAGGTTGGTTCCTATTAGATGTGTATATGGCTTACAGTGGTCTCAGGAACTTAGTGAAGGTACTGCGAGTCCCATTGGCCATGGTCCAGCCCCCTCCAAACAGCACCAGGATGTAGAGTGGGTCATGGGGGCTCTGTGTGTCACATTTGGTCTTGATCATTCTTTGGATGAGGGCTACAGCGGTCTCGGAAGGTGAGTGAAGGTATTTCAAGTCCCATCATCTTGGTCCATCCTCCTTGAAACAGCACCGGGGTGTAGAGTGGCTCAAGGGGGCTCTGGTTTGATAATTTTGGTCTGTATTGGTCATTGGGTGAGGGTCGCGTTGTGAAGTGGGCCGTTGGACCCCTGTGTGCCAAGTTTGGTCCTGATCGAATTGTGCCGTACTGTAAGCCGCTCTGAGTCCCCCCTCGGGGCTTGAGAAGAGCAGGGTAAAATCCTGAAATAAATAAATAGAAATAAATAAGGTCCGTCACTGCTGTGGGCCGCAGTGTCTGACTGCCTTTTCTCTCTGCGTCACCTTAGAATTTTGGAATGTGAATGGCCAATCGGAGTCCTTTATGCAAATAATCCCATAGTGGCAACCTATCGAAACGCTGTCACATATTCCTTGGCACCTCCGCACCTCCCAGAAAATGAACATTCCATTTCCAACGGAAAAAACCCTGTCATTTGGCTAACTCAAGCATTCAGTTGCATTCTGTTTCGCTGGCCAATCAGAGTCCTTTATGCAAATAGTGTCTCAGTGACAACCAATTACCTCTGTCTGGTGTCTTAGAGTGTTGGAGTTCTGAGGCTGGCCAATCAGAGTGCTTTATGCAAATAATCTGGTGCCTTAGAGTGCTGGAGTTCTCAGGCTGGCCAATCAAAGTCCTTTATGCAAATATTCCCACAGTGGCAACCATTCGAAACGCTGGCACATATTCCTCCGCACCTCCCGTCCTCTGCACCTCCGCAAACACTGACTTTTATTATATACATAGATAGATAATTAGTGTTACATTGTATTACACTATATTATTATAAATGTTATATGTGAATACAATATATTATATTGTTTGCATAGCACAATATTAGTATTATATATTACTATATTGTACTATACCACTATACTATAACATTTTAGTAACATTACATGTAAAGTATAATATACTATTATTATAATATTGTATTATATTTTATATTGTATTATTAGTCTTATATTGTATTACACTATACTATTATAAATTTTATATGTGAATACAATATATTATTAGCATATCACAATATTAGTATTATGTATTACTACTGCACTATACTACTCTATTGCAATATTATTAGTAATATTACATGCAATTATTATATTATCACAAATTATTATATTGTACTATATTATTATACCAAAATATATATAATACACTGGAATACAAACGGCAACACATCGTTGTGATTAATTTGCCATATTGTTGCCAACTTATTCTCATTGTCTGGACTTAATTTCTTCTTTCTCTTTCTCCGCACTCTTATTGTTCCTTTAAATGCCCCCCCCCCCCCCGGTGATGCATAACGGTGGATTGGACTGGCCCAGTATTACCACAGCTCCTTCCGTATGCCCGGAGAGGGCTGGCTCCTGTGCTGCGGTCACTACGATGGCATCCTGGTCCTGGACGCTGGGACGCTGGACGTGCTGCACACCTTGACCGCTTCCCAGGCTCCCGACTGGGTCAGCTGCATGTGCCTGGCCCACTCCCACAGGATACAAGGTAATAGCCAAGGCGGCCCTCTGCTCCCACGGGCCCTTTCCCGCACCGAGGGGCACCTCGAATCCCGCTCCAATGGCTCACTCCCGTCTCCCCCTTTTTCTTTCTCCCGGCAGAGGATTCCCTGATTGCTGTCTCGGCCTCGGGGACCCTGAGTGCCTGGGATCTCTCCTCCTCGGTCACCAGAATCCAGGTCAGGGGTCGTGGGGGGGGGTCACCGGAGGTCAAAGAGGGGGCATGGATGTAACAGTATCCAAAAGTCCCAGGCTCAGCCAGTTTCCCGGGTGTAGTCCGACCAATCAGCTTCGTGTATCTTGTTTTACAGTTGACACACACATACACTAACTGATTTCTTACATGCACCAACAATTCTCCCAAAATTAGCAGCACATCCAAAAATGCAAACAGGATGTTTAATTGAACAGTCAGCTCTCAACAAGAGGAAAGGGGAAGGGTTGTGACCTCTGGCAAAGGAGTTTTGATCACAGCCTAAGGAATGGAAAATAAATCGATTAGGGTTTTAACCTTTTGAATGTTTAAAGCAGTGTTTCCCAACCAGTGTGCCGTGGCACACTAGTGTGCCGTGAGCGATCATCAGGTGTGCCGTGGGAAACGGGCACCTCCAGTACCCTTTCTCCCCCCCTCCTGCCGAACACTTTTCCTTCTCCCCTTGGGCTCCCTTCTTCCCAGCCTCGCTCTGCTCACTTTGCATCGCTTTGCTCGGGGGCGAGTGCGCAGTAGCGCCCACACGGGTGATGTCTTCCTCCCCCCTTCCCCCTCCCCTCCTGAACACGCTCACGCTGCCCCCTCGGATCAAAATGGCGGCAGAAGCGGCAATGTAGAAGAAAAAGTAAGTGTTGGGCAGGAGGGGGAAGAAAGGGCGCGAAGGGGGAGGAAGAGGTCTCTGTCGAAAGCTGGCATGGGCACACTTGGACCTTCCAGGCGTTTTGGACTCCAACTCCCACCATTCCTAGCAGCCTCAGGCCCTTTCCCTTTCCCCGCCTCAGCCACTTAAGCAGGAAAGGGCCTCAGGCTGTTAGGAATGGTGGGAGTTGGAGTCCAAAGCACCCAGAGGGCCGAAGTTTTCCCATGCCTGTTTTAGGGACCTTAAAGTGGTGAGCCTCCTTCCAACATTGTTATTCTGGACAGAAAACAAACAACAACATAACACAACATTGTTTGAGTCCACAGTGCTCTCTGGGTGTAGGTGAACTACAACTTCCAAACTCAATTCCCAAGCAAACCCTTTCAGTACTTTCTGTTGGTAATGAGAGTTCAAGATGCCAAGTTTGGTTCAATTCCATTGTTGCAAGAGTTCAGGATGCTCTTTGATTGTGTGTTAACTATAAATCCCAGAAACTGTAACTCCCAAATGTCAAGGTCTATTTTCCCCAAACTCCATCTGTGTTCACATTTGGGCATATTGAGTATTCATGCCAAGTTTGGTTCTGATCCAACATTGTTTGAGTCCACAGTGCTCTCTGGATATAGGTGAACTACAACTCCAAAGCCCAAGGTCAATGCCCACCAAACTCTTATAGTATTTTGGTTATGGGAGTTTTGGGGAAGTGTGTGTCTTTCTGCCATTCCTGCCAGGATATCTATGTTGTGTTCATCGAAACAGGCCCAGGTTTCACACTGAATGTATGAATACATTTAAAAACATATTCACTATATGTATTACTGTGTTCGAGTGTCATTTCGTGTCATTTTGGTTGGTGGTGTGCCCCAGGATTTTGCAAATGTCAAAAATGTGCCGCGGCTCAAAAAAGGTTGGAAAACACTGGTTTAAAATGTGTTTTTGCTAGTTGTTCATTACACGTGCCACCTGTTTTATCATGTTTATTAGCTATGTTGTGCTTTTATTATTATGTTTTATGCTATGTAATGTTTTTGTTTGCATGTTGTTCGCCGCCTTGATCTGGGAGAAAAGTGGGATAGAAATTGATTGATTGATTGATTGATAATGGCATGGCTGCAAAATAATTTTTGAGCTGAGCAGGCAAAGATGCAGAGTTCAATCTTTAAATTTCCCCAAAAAATATTTATTAAAAAAATAAGAACGACATTCCTTTAATAGGAAAGGATTGGATCGAAGCTCGTCTCTAACGCCATAACTTCTAAGTCCCAAAACGAGAGAGAGAGAGAGAGAGAGAGAGAGAGAGAGAGAGCACATAGGTGCCTTCCATCTGACATTCAGGAGTTGGAGGAAAAGGATTCCCTCAGCCCAGGGGTCGGCAGCCTTTTTGACTCGGAGAGCCATGAAAGCAAAATATTTGGAAATTTAATCTAGTGAGAGCCATATAAGATATATAATATATTTTAAGACTGAATGCAACTCAATGTGAGTCTATACATACATATGAGAGAAAGGATTCCCTGGCAGAATGAGGGGACACTTCAGACCTGGCTCTGCAAAAGGCATGCTCAGGACTCTGGGAAGTAAGAGAAGACGGAAGGAAGGAAGGGGGAAGGAAGGAAAGAAAGAAAGAGTAAATAAAGGAGGGATGGGGAGGGAATAAAGAAAATAAGAACGAACTATGGAAAAGGAAGAAAAGAAAAGCAGGAGAGTGTCACGATGCACGGACTTGACCGGCCCCTTAATCACACACACAGAGACAGACTGAAGGCTAACTACTTTATTGAATATAAAAACAGTTCAAAAGGGATATAGTCCATAAAAATAGCAAAAGCAAATCCAAAGGCAAAAGGCAAACAATTGTCCAAAACAGCTTGGTAAAGTTTCCAATAGGCTTGGCAAAGCTCCGCACAGCAATGCGGATTCAGGAACAAGGCAAGGTACAAGATGCAAGGCAAGACTTGGTAGGCCACTAGCCAACGTAGCTCCGTGGACAAGCTTCGCTTCACGTCTGCTCAGAAAAGACGTGGTCGAAGTACTGAGGATTCGTTCCCACGGATCCTATACTTAATCTTTCTGCCGAGGTCCCCGACGCCTAGGCTTCGGCTGTCTCCATCTCTGCTGACGGACCTCGGCCTGTCTAGGCTATGGTACCATCCCCTCCTGCTAGTCTCTATGCTTCGTCTCCTATCAAAGGTTCGGCCTTGCCTCCCAGCACCTGGGTCTCTATCTCCATGAGAGCTCTCCTCCCTAGATTCTTCCCAGCCGCTCTCTTCCATGTTTTCACTCAAAGGATCCTGCGAACCTCTCCCCCCTGGCCGTTCATAAGTTTCGCTATCACTGCTTTCCATTTGCACCTGGTTATCTGTCTCATCGTAAGGGTCAGGCCAACCTTCATCCCAAGCCAAGCTTTCAGTGGGAGAAGGAGGCCCAGTGATGGGAAACTCTCCTTCTGCTAACCCTTCCAAATCCTCTTCAGAATCTATCTCTGCTGCTGCAGGCCCTAATGCCAATGGGACCCCCGGTCCTGTCCCCTGCCCCCCAGGCACGAACGAGAACTGCTGTGCTACAGAGAGAGACAAGGAGGGGAAACGAAAGAAGGAAATGGGAAGAGAGGAAAGGAAAGGGTGGGGAAAAGAAAGAAAAGGGAGTGAGGAAAAAGTCAAATAATGAAGGGAAAAGAAGAAAAGAAAGAAAAGAGAGAGGGGAGTGGAAGGAAAGGAAGGAGAAGGAAAGGAAGACTTGGGGGAAAATAATAGAAGAGGGAGGAAGGAAGGACGGAAGGGGGAAAGAGAATGGAGGAAAGAAGGAAGAGGAGAGAGGGAGGGAAACGGAAGGAGAGAAGGAAAGGGTGAAGGGGAGAAAGGAAGGAAGGAAGGAAGAGGAAGGAAGGAAGAGGGAAAATGGAGGAAAGAAGGAAGGGCAGAGAGGGAGGGAAGACAAGGACGAGGCGCTGGGCTCCGCCATCCCCGGTGAAGGGGGTGCAGGGCCCCAAGAGCAGCGAGGGATGAGGAAGAAGCGGCGATGGCGGCGCAGAAGTAGCGGTGCATTTGCGTCACTCCTCCCCGCTGCATGCTGGGAAACAGAGGCCCGAGCTGCTCTGGAGAGCCAGATGCAGTCATGAAAAGAGCCACATGTGGCTCCCGAGCTATAGGTTCTCTACCCCTGCTACCTAACTGTTCCTCACTGAGGACTGCAGACTTGGGCAGTGTGAGGTTGACTTCCCACACTCTTTCTTCCCCGTCTGCAGGAAGGCCAGAGGATCATCGAGAGGGAGTCCAGGGTGCTCGGCCAGGCTCCCTGCCGCGCCATTCGCTTCTGCCCCTTCACCGAGCGGCTGCTCCTGGCCGTCTTCTCCTCCTGCTGGAAGGTAATGGCCGGCGGGATCTGGCGAGGAGGGGGTGTAAAGAGGCTAATTTAAAAACCGTGGCAGGGCAGGCTATCCTTTATATCCCACCGCTGCCACCAATTTGTAACGATCTCAATTATGTGATGGAGCTGAATTCGAATTTGTGTCTTAAGTGTGGAGAGAGTGTGAGGATTCAAACTCAGGGCAGAATATACTACCAATGCCACCACAATATGTAAGGATTCTTTTAACTTTTACTTGCTGCCACCATTTGTTTCACTGAGCTTGGCTACCCACTAAGAAAGAGGTGTTTCAAGGCTTGTGGGAGAAAGAATCACCAAAATATATGTTTTTATCAAAGAACTATCAATTTTATTTAAACAGTGTTTCGAGCTTGGAGGTTTCAAGAGTTCAAGAGCTTGGGTGGTTACAATCTACTCAGAGGTACTTTCTTAAGGTTACAAGTTGCTAACTGTGGAGATACAGTCTAACACAGTGCTGTCCAACTTCTATAGGCCCAAGGGCCGGACGTCTGGTGGCTGACCACCTGGCGGGCCGGAGTGGGGGCGGGCCAATTGCAGGGGCGGGGCCAAGCGCTGGGGGGGGGCGATCCCCGGAGTGATGCTGTAGGAGGGAGGGCGGAGAGAAGGAAGAGAGGGGCTCCCTTTGCGCCTCTCTTCCTTCTGCAGTCAAACTGGGCAAGAGGCACGCGATTTCGCCATGCCTCTTGCCCGGTTTGACGCTGTGGAGAAGGAAGGGAGGCGCAGAGAGGGGCTCCCTTTGCGCTCTCTTCCTTCTGCAGCGTCAAACTGGGCAAGAGGCACGGCGATTTCGCCATGCCTCTTGCCCGGTTTGACGCTGTGGAGAAGGAATTTCTCCCTCCCCTCCTCCTCTTTCCCGGGCACCGCGGCGCCAGGGAAAGGCACGGCGCCCGGGAAAGAGGAGGAGGAGGGAGGCAGAAGGCGGCAAAGGGCAGCGCGTCACAGGCCTGGCGTGACGCGCTGCCCTTGGCGCCGCCTACCCTCCTTTTCGGCGGCTCCCCCGCCCTTCCTTGGGAGGGGGAGCCGCCGAAAAAAAGGAGTAAGCAGCGCCAGGGACAGCGCGTCACGCCAGGCCTGTGACGCACTGCCCTTGGCGCCGCCTACTCCTCCTTATCGGCGCGGAGAGAGGAACGGAGGGTGGTGCAGGGAGGAGGAGCTAGCTCTCTTCCTCCTCCCTGCCCCGCCTCCCCCCCCCCGGCCGCCATTTTTTTAAAAATTAGATTTTAAAGAAAAATTTAAAAAATGGCGGCTGGGGGCATAGCTGGGGCCGTGCCCAACAGGCTGGGGGCCGCATCCGGCCGGCCGCCAGTTGACGTCTAACACAAAGCTACTGCACTCCTAAAACTAATAACTCAGCAGTTTACACACACTCTGCTGATCATTAATAGCCACTGCTTTTCTAGCAGTCTACACACCTCCATTACTATTTATTTATTTATTTATTTATTATTATTCAATCTTATAGACCGCTCCTTCCAGCAGGCCCGGGGCAGTTTACACAATACATAAAACAATTATGACACAATTTAATACTATACTAAAAGCATTATAATACTAAAAACATAATACATAAAAGCATAAGAACCTACAACTACCCTTTCCCCAGAGTAGAGTCAGGCTTAGAACAAACCCAGAGTCTTTTAAACCATGCTGAAAGCAGACTAAACAGACTCCCTAATTTTCTTACACGCCCTTCTGCATTTGCATTTAGCCACCAACTGAAAATATTTGAATCCGAGGATTCTAAAGCCATCTGCAGGCTCCGCCTCCAGTTTCCATGGTAACAGAGGTTCTTGGAAGCTCTGCCAGATAATTTTACTGTTAACTCCTTAGGGTTAGCGAAGTTCCACTCTTACAAAATACTTACATATACATAAATATCAACTACATTTACAACCTGTAACAAATAAATACGACTTCACCACAGGTGGTCACTCCGGTCTGGAGGGGCCGCAGGAGCGCCCAGCCTCCGGAAGCCCAGCGGGACACACTTTGCACTTTGCCCTTCCCAACGTTAGAAGCGTTTCCTGAGAGAATCCTTTGAACCAGAGGAACCACAAAGGCCAATGAGGATAGATTCCTAGAATAGGAAGAGGTCCCAGGGACCATCCAACCCAACCTTCTTCATTCTGCCATACGGGAAAGGCACAATCAAAGCCTCCCCCCCCCCCAACCGACAGATGGCCGTCCAGCTTTTGTTTAGAAGACTCCAAGGAAGGAGCTTCCACCTGACTCCGAGGCAGGGAGTCCCACTGCCGAACAGCTCGTATGGTCAGGAAGTCCTTCCTAATGTTCAGTGGAATCTCCTCTCCTGCCAGTTGGACCCATGACTCCACGGAGTCCTCATCTCCAGGGCAGCAGAAAGGAAGCCTGCTCCCTCTCCCTTGGGACAGTCTTTCGTGTATTTGTACAAGGCTCTCATGTCTCCTCTCGATCTTCTTTTCTGAGGCTAAGTCAACTTTAAGGTGCTCCTCAAAGGGACTATTCATGGTCTTCAGACCTTTCATTCTTTGAGTTGCCTCTCTTCCTCTGGACAATCTCTCTCTTGAACTCTGGTGCCCAGAATTGGACACAGGGTTGTTATTATTCCAGGGAAAGAGGCTTGACCAAAGCCACATGGAGAGGCAACAGGACTTCCCTCGATCTAGACCAGGTATGGGCAAACCTCGGCCCTCCAGGTGTTTTGGACTACTGGCTGTTAGGAATTGTGGGAGTTGAAGCCCAAAATATTGGAGGTCTATACCTGATCTAGACACTATCCAATATCTTTCTCACATGAAACTGTGTTATGGAGCCAGGCGTCCCCCATCCTGTATCTTTGCATTTCCTTTCGTCATAGAGGATGGAGCAGCAGCACCCCTCTGTGGCCGGAATTGAGCATAACCTCCAGGACGCCGAAGTTGGAAAAATGGCAAAAGTTGGACATACCTCTATCTGTCTGTCCCATATGTCTAATGGCATTGAATGTTCGCCGTGTATGTGTTCTGTGATGTGTCCCAAGTCCCCTTTGGTGTGAGAAGGGCAGAATATAAATGCTGTAAATGAATAAATAAAGGTTGTTTTGAATCCCGATCGTGTCCTCTGAAGCATTAGTTCTCTTTCCTAATTTGGTGTCACCAAAGCTGCCCCACTTCCTCCCTCGCTCCGATATCATATGTACTTCCTTCTTCCCTCCTGCGCCCCCAGGTGTATGACTACTGCGACTTCTCCTTGCTGTGGACGGAGCCCAGCCCCCTGGGAGGCGCCTTTGCGGGCGGAGAGGTCCTGGCCGCTCACCGCCTGATTATCTGGACAGAGGACGGGTGCGGCTTCATCTACCAGCTGCTGAACAGGTCTGCCCGGGAAGCCCCTTGGGAGCCCTGCTATGGGGACCTACCTATCTTCTTGCCTCCTCCTTTGACCCCTTTCCTCTTCCCTGATTCCACAGCGGCCTTTCACGGAGTGTCCAGCAGCTGTCCGGTGGAGGAGGAGTCCTCAAGGAGACCCTGCGCCCGCTTCTGCTCTGTTCCACCGATCGGGAGGATCACAAGGTAACGTGTCATGACTACTTTTTAAACATTAGAAAGCATTAAAAAGGTTCGCAATGCGGGTGCGTTGACTGTGCTTTGCCTGCATGGCAAAGGGTTGGACTAGATAGCCCATGTTTATTTATTATTTACTAGCTTGGGGACCCGGCGGTGCCCGGGTCATTTGAGAAGTGCAGCAGGATGTAGAGTGGGTCATGGGGGCTCTGTGTGGCAAGTTTGGTCTTGATCCATCATTCTTGGGAGTTGCAGTGGTATCATGAAAGTACTGAAGGTACTGGAAGTCCCATCATCTGTGGTCCAGCCTCCCCCAAATTGCAGTAGGATGTAGATTGGGTCATGGGGGCTCTGTGTGCTAAGTTTGGTCTGTATTGGTGAATGGATGAGGGTTGTATTGTTTTTAGGGAGTGAAGGTCCTTCAAGTCCCATCATCCGTGGTCTGTTTCACACAAAACTGCACCAGGATGTAGAGTTGGTAATGAGGGCTCTGTGGGCCAGGTTTGGTGTTGATCAGTCATTGGATAAGATTTGCAGCAGTCTTGGAAAGTGAGGGAAGGTACTGCAAGTCCCATCATCCATGTTCTGCCCCCCTCCAAACTCCAGTAGGATGTAGAGTGGGTCACTGGGGCTCTGTGTGCCAAGTGTGGTCTTTATTGGTGTTTGTTGGGGGCCGCAGTGGTCTGTGGGAACAGAAAGGTGTGAAAGTACTACAAATCCCATCGTCCATTGTCAGTCCTCCCCCGAACCTCACCAGGACGTGAAGGTAGTCATGGGGGTTATGTGTGCCAAGTTTGGTCTCGATCAGTAATTGAATAAGGGTCGCAGTGGACTTGGGAAGTGAGTAGAGGTATTTCAAGTCCTATCATCCATGGCCTGCCCTCCTCCAAACTGCAGCAGGATGTAGAGTGGGTCATGAGGGCTTTGTGTGCCAGGTTTGGTGTTGATCAGTCATTGGATTAGGTTTGTAGCAGTCTTGGAAAGTAAGGGAAGGTACTGCAAGTCCCATCATCCACGTTCCGCCCCCCTCCAAACTTCAGCAGGATGTAGAGTGGGTCACTGGGGCTCTGTGTGCCAAGTGTGGTCTTTATCGGTGTTCGTTGGGGGCCGCAGTGGTCTGTGGGAACAGAAAGGTGTGAAAGTACTACAAATCCCATCGTCCATTGTCAGTCCTGCCCCGAACCTTACCAGGACATGAAGGTAGTCAGGGGGTTATGTGTGCCAAGTTTGGTCTCGATCAGTAATTGGGAAAGGGTCGCAGCGGACTTGGGAAGTGAGTAGAGGTACTTCAGGTCCCATCATCCATGGTCTGCCCTCCTCCAAACTGCAGCAGGATGTAGAGTGGGTCATGGGGGCTGTGTGTGCCAAGTGTGGTCTGTATTGGTCCTTTTTGGTGGCCTCAGTCGTCTGTGGGAATCAAAGTGTTGGAAAGTACTACAAATCCCATAATCCGTGGGTCATGTCCCCCGAACCACACCAGTACGTAAAGGGGGTTAGGGGGGGTTATGTGTACCAAGTTTGGTGCAGGTCCATCACCCGCGCTGGTCGCTGTGGCCTGTGAAAGTGGCTGCCACATATCCGCCCTCCCGCCCTCCGCACACATACATACATACATACAAACATTCCGCTTTATAAAGGTATACAGATGATTTCAAACTTCTATTACCGCCACTCCCCGGAGGCTCGGAGCGGTTCACAAGCTTGACATAAAACCAAACAGAGTTACAACAATAATACAGTACAACAACAAGGGAAAAGAGGAAGGATAGGGGGAGGAACAGGGAGGAACAGAGGGCATGGAGGAAAATGGCTGAAGAACCCCTATCCTTCCCCTGCTCTCGGTCCTGCCTTCTTCGCAGGCGCGACTGGCGGGGACGAGAGACAGGGCCTTTTCAGTGGTGGCTCCTCGGCTTTGGAACGCCCTCCCTAAAGACATCAGATCGGCCCCCCTCCCTCCTGACGTTTCGCAAGAAAGTCAAGACCTGGCTATTTGAGCAGGCATTGATTGATGAAATATAAGGCTTAATAAGATATATGGAATGATGACAATGCGATGGAAACTGATTTCAGCATGACGCTGAGGCTGCAAATGTATGTTTTTAATTGTTAAATTGTTATTATATGTTTTTTTTCGGGGGGGGGGTTGTCTTGTTGCTGTGATGTATTGAGGGCAGAGACTGCCTGTGTAAACCGTCCCGAGTCGCCTTCGGGCTGAGAGGGGCGGGATAGAAATGTGACAAATAAATGAATAGGGGGCAGTACAGTGCCAGAGGTCTTATAACGGCATAGTCTTGCAATCCAAAGAAGGAAGCTTGGGGGTTCCTAGGAGGATCTCTCGTGACTGGTTGCTAGTGGGAAGGGTGCCCTCACTCCCTCTATGCAATCGTCCGGCAGAGGGCCTCCAGCCTGCCAAGGAATTGACCTTCTTAAGCTTGAGACGTGTCCAAAGGGGCTCTCGTCGCTTAAAGCTCGAGTTACAAAAGGTTCTGGGCACGAAAGTCCTCCAAGTTCTGAACTCAGCTGCCCTGGGCCTCCTCTCCTTCGGTGGGCCGGTAGCGAGTTCAGTGGTTTCAGGGGCTCGGCGGTCCCGGTGAGATGCTGACCCGCTCCGGTATTTTGTGTTGGAATCAGAGGGGAGGTGTCTTTCTTTGTTCCTCTTCCGGTGCCACTTCCGTTTTCTTCGGCGGCCATATGGCTTCCGCTGCGGGTCGCTTCCGGGGTTCAAGTCCTCCAGGGGCGGGGACTTCCTCTATGGCAGTCTTTCTCAACCAGTGTGCCGTGATGGACATCCTGCTGTGCCGCGAAAAAAGCTCTCTGCCCCCCTTCCTCCCCCCTCCTGCCGAACTCCTGCTGCTTGGGGGAGGAGGAAGGGCCGGGCAGTGGCGAAGAAAAAGAAGAAGGGACCGGGGCGCCGCCTCCTTCGGCCATTTCCCCAGACAGCCTCCAATCCGCCATGACTCCCACCATGACTCTCGCCCCTCGCTCGCTGAAGCCGTGTGGAGGAGGAGCCCAGCCCACTGAAGCCCGTCCACCGCTCATGCTCCTCCTCTGTAGGAGAGCTGAAGCTGGGGGGAGGGGGCGGGGCATGGCACAGCCTGGCTCAGCCCCCTCCCTGGCTTCGACACTCCCAGCAGCTGCTCCCAGCAAGCCACCATCCCCCAGCCGTTCTTTACTGTGTTAGAGTGTCATTTTGTGTCATTTTGGTTGGTGGTGTGCCCCCGGATTTTTTTAATGTTAAAAGTGTGCCGCGGTTCAAAAAAGGTTGAGAAACACTGCTCTATGGACTGTTTCCAGGCCTTGCGTCTTCCATGGGTGAAGACGTCCAGTTAGGCTTGGCGTTTCCAAGGTCGGTCACCATGTTTGACCGACCTTCCTCCACCTGCCGCCCCCCCTTCCCAGCAACGCCGTGGCGGCGGGGCGAGGATCCCGGGCGGCGGACAGGACGTCAGAGATATTTAGCTCCGCCAGTGGCAGGGAGCCCGGCAGCGGTGCCTCGTCAGGGCCCGCACCCGGCCCGTCCAGCGGAAGTAGGCGGGTGGCATGTGGCTCACCTATGTCATGGGGCAGGCCCGGTTCCGCAGCAGCTCTCTCGGGCAGCTTCTCTACGCTGTCCTCGATGGCGGCCCTTCCAACTCCATTATTCTATGATTCAAGTAAGGATCGAGGTGTTTCCTAAGAACCTGCCATAACGGTCTCTCCCTTTCTCCAAAACAGAGTTCCTCTTGCGTCATGGGCTTCATGAACCAGAGGAAAGAGCCCTTTTATAAGATCCTGTGCTCCGGAGACGCTTCCGGGAGAGTAGCGCTGTGGCACATCCCCGACGTCCCCGTTTCTACGCTGGACGGCTCCCCGAAAGGTCAGGGCAGCTAAACCTTTGCTGAGGTCAGGAGTCCCAGTTGGGCCTGTTAGTGGAAGGGTCTGCGTCATCCTCTGTCTCTTCTTGCAGAGATCCCCAGAGCGGCCTCTTGCGACCCGCGGGAGGACTTCCTCGCTTGCCACCCTCTTGCGGACGGAGGCTTCTGGAGCCGCCTATGGGGGGCCGACGGGGGTGAGAGGGGTCCCGCTCCAGCGGTGTCCTCCTCCCTATATATCCCCAGCCTGGACACACTGGTCTGGGGATGCGAGGACGGAGGGATCATGGTGCTTCCAGCCCTGGCCGCGGCCAAGGCCTCGCTCCTGGAGGAGCCTCTCCCCCCAAAAGGTGAGTGGTAGCCGAGGACTATCTTCCCCATAATCCTCCACCTCCGCAGAGGACCTGATATGAACACCCATTGTTTCTGGCTTTGTAGGAAGGCTCCGCAACGCATCTCCTCTCTCTCTTTCCCTCTCTCCCTCTCTTCCAGAGGCCCCCCCACGCCGGATACTCTGCGGCCACAGCACCGGGGTGACTGCGCTACTGTACCCGCATGGCTGCTCAACCCGCTTCGACTCCAGCTGGCTACTCTCTGGGAGCCGGGACTCCCGCGTCGCCTGGTGGGACATGTTCACTGGGGAGTGGCTCCACTGCTTTGCACTGCATGAATCAGGCCCCGTCACGGACCTGCTGCTCTCCTCGGAGAACTACAGAGTAAGTGGGGCTTTGAGGTGGAGGCCACGGGGAGCGAGGCCCCTGTGTTGGGCCTCGTTTTGAGCCTCAACACCCCCCCCCCATGTAGTTCCAGGGGCACCGGCTAGTGGGCTGCGTCTGCGGGGAGCGCTCTGTGGCACTGCTGCTTCTCCAGGAGCGGAGGTGCCTCTTGCAGGCCAGCAAGCACCTCTCCCCCGTGAAGACCCTTCGGTGGCACCCGGCCCAGAGCCTCTTGGCCGTCGGATGCGAGGATGGTTCTGTCTACGTCTGGGACATCGAGACAGGTGACCGGAAGGGCCGCTCTACCTCCTTGGTGGGCTCTTCATTGGGGAGGTTGGTTGGGTCAAGTCCCAGCGTTCCAAAGACCGATCTCCACATTTAGATGTGTTACTTCATCTCCCTCAAGGTTGCCATGAATACTTTCTGAGCCTTAAAAATGTTTTTTTATCCGTTTCCAGTGCAATAGGTTGCATAAGGCACTTTCAGAGAAGGAAGTAGACTCACACAGGCCCGGATTACCCATAAGGCCACCCTAGGCCATGGCCTAGGGCGGCACCTTTTGGGGGGCAGCAGGTCCGGACCTCCCAAAAAAAGTTTTTAAAAATTCAAAAAAAAATTTCAAAAAAAGGGCGCATGCGCGTGGCGGCATAAGCGCCATCCACACCACACCCCCTTAGCTGCTCTCCTCGGCTCTGCCCCCACCCTTGGCTCCGTCCCGCCCCAGCCTCCGCCCCCGCCTCCTTGCGCGCCCAGTCTGTTTCCCTGCCTCCCTTGTCCGGCTCGCGCGCCTCAGTCTCTCTGTGTGTTTGTGTTTCCCTGCCTCTCTCTCTCTCTCGCATGCGCTCCTCCCTCCCTCCCTCCCTCCCTTGGCTCGCGCCCCCCCCGCTTGTGTTTCCCTGCTTCTCGCGTAGGGGCGGAGCCGGGGGCAGGGCAGGGGCGGGGTGGGGGTGGAGGCGGGGCGGAGCCGGGGCGGGGGCAAACTCAGAGCCTTTGGCCTAGGGCGCCAAAAGGGCCTGATCCGGACCTGGACTCAGAGACTCAGTACTCAATACTCACATTATGAATGATGTATAAGTATTATCCTAATAATATAGTATGTTTTTATGTAGATATGACATGTAAGCTGGTTTGAGTCTTATTCGGGGTGAGAAGGGCGGCATATAAATATCGCAAATAAATAATATTGTTTTTATATTAGCTATATTGATTACACAGACAAAATGGGAAACATTCACCTATACTCAGCATTCACTCCATATACCGTACATTCAGTCACGTGCATACTCGCCACCGTATGCATTCAGGCCATCTGGGGGGGAAAGTAGCAGGTGGACAGGCTGCATTCCTTCCATATCTGCCACACTTTTCCAAGAGGAAAGTGTCTCTTTATGTAGAATTTTTTTTCCTGTTGTTGTTTTTGATTGTATAATTGATTGACTTGTTATCCAGGCAACGCTCCATCAGTTGCAGACAAATGTGGTTTTATTTCCTGCTTCATTTACGGAGCCATTGTGTTTGAATTTCTTAACTTAAAGAATCATTGTCTCTGGTCAGGTAAACATGTTGTTTACCCAAGAGTTCCCAGATGAGTTATGTCAGCAGTTTAGGAGTTTTCCTCCATCAACACTTTTTGTCACTACCTTTGTTTCTTCATAATGCACTTTTAGGCCTCCATCTTCTTAGTGTTAGAGACCCTAATTTGGATCTCAAATACTAAGGTCCAGGCCACGAGAGGCGTAAGGAATTTATTTATTTATTTATTTATTTCAGCTTCTAGACCGCTCCTTCTAGAAGCTCGGAGCAGTTTACAGCAGTATAAAATACAGACAGAGAATAAAACTACAAAATTAATCTAAAATTATTACTAACACTACAGTGATTCTAAAACTACACCGCAGATATAACCACTTTACTCAGACGGGAACGCCAAGCGGAAGAGGACCGTCTTACAAGCTCTACGGAATGGAGACAGTTCTCTAATTCCTCTGACTTCCTCTGGCAGCGCGTTCCACAAAGTTGGTGCAACCACCGAGAATGCCCTTTGTCTCGTTGTGGACAAACGATGTTGTCGAATGGAGGGGACATTGAGGAGATTTTGTTCACCGGAGCGCAGGGATCTCTGGGGTAGATATGGGGAGAGGCGGTCCCTCAAGTATACTGGCCCAAGACCATACAAGGCCTTCAAGGTTAATACCATCACTTTGAAGGAGATTCGGTACTCAATTGGTAGCCAGTGCAGTTGCCGCAGTATTGCTGTAATGTGGCATCTCGCCGGAGCCCCGGCAAGAAGATGTGCTGCAGCATTCTGCACTAGCTTGAGCTTCCGGATTACCCTCAAAGGAAGGCCAATGTAAAGGGCGTTACAGTAATCCAGTCTCGAGATGACCGTTGCCTGGATCACCGTGGCCAAGTCGTTGATGGATAGGTAGGGTGCCAGCCACCTAGCCTGGAGCAGATGGAAAAATGTGGTTTTGCTGACCATGGAGACCTGGGTCTCCATGGTCAGCAATCCAGTGTAGGCAGCCGGCATTCCCCCCCACCCGGACGACCCAGCCACAAGATCTCCGTCTTCGAAGGATTGACCTTCAAACTTCAACCGCCTGGACTGTAGCCATCCAGTCACGGCCTCAAATGATTCAGTTCCAGGAGTTAGATCAAAAGCAAGGTTTTATTTTCATCATGGCCATGAGGAAGTCGGACAGCCAAGTGGGGCACGCAGGCACCATGCTTTGCAAAGACTGCCGCACCCCTCCTTGACTCTTATACAGTCAGGTAAACAAGCGTATTTCTGTCATGGAAATGACCTCGACCTTCACTCTTTTCAGCCCCCCTCCCATCAACCTTTTGATGGAAAGCCCCCTTTTGCACCTGCAAATCCACCATTTGTTCTCTGCTTGCAGACTTCACGCTTAACCACGAAGCCATTTCCTATTGAAGCTAAATAAAATAGCCAGTAGCAATAGAGGCTTATAAAAAGTAAGAAAGTTCCCAAAAGTATAAAGTCAGTAGAAATGTAGTAACATAAAGCAGTGTCCATAAAACAGTGTTTTCCGACCGGTGTTCCGTGGTACACTAGTGTGCCGTGGGCGATCATCAGATGTGCCGCATGCGCACACCTGACTCCCATCCTGGGCGCTCCTCCTGGCGGAGGGATCTTCTTAGTCCTTCCTCCTTGAGCCGAGCACCGTTCACCTGGGCGGCGCGGTGGATGTGCCCCAGCCCCTTCCCCCTCTCCTCCGCCGGGAGGCAGCCGGCGTGCGCCCCCATGGCCCCCACCTCGTCCCAAAGCAAGGCCCCCCCTCACGCGCTCTCTCATGCATGCGCGTGTGCGCACTTGCTTGCTCAGCCCCTCTGTCGCACGCCACAAATGAACATTACATATATATATCCCACAAATGAACATTACATATATATAATGTTTACATTACATATATATACACACATACAGAGAGAGAGAGAGAGAGAGAGAGAGAGAGAGCACAACAGCGCAGGCAGAAAAGCAAACATCACAGGAAGCATGTCTGTGTAGGAGTGTCATTTTGTGTCATTTTGGTTGGTGGTGTTCCCCAGGATTTTGTAAATGTAAAAAGTGTGCCGCGGCTCAAAAAAGGTTGGGAAACACTGCCCTAGAAGATATAATAACACGTTCCAAGGCAGTATCAATCCAGACAGGAATCAACAGGATGCAAAGGCAATCCAGGCAATGGTAATCAATATCCACAAGGTTAGAAATCCACAGGAACAAGACCCCTTGAACAAGATTACCTAGACACATGAAACTTGAATCCAAACGATGCCTGATCTGAAAGGCTTTTTCCTTTGTGGCAAACCTTATATCCCGAAACCCAAAAACTGGTTTCGTTTCCCCCCACTCTTGGCTCTTATCTGACGAAGTCTTTCAGAGCGACGTACACCTTGAGTTTGCTGTCTATCCTGCCAAAATTCCAGCCGCCTCTTTTTCAACTCCTTATCTGCTGCTCATTGAAATCCCCAGGTGTCAGATTGTTTTCCAAACCCAAATCTTGAGAGCTCACAGAGAGATAGAGTAAACCATAATCTCTCTGCTCAGCAGGAAGATTCTCATGAGAAAATGCCCTTTGCACCGAAGCCTCTCTGTCATTGTCTGCCTGATGAAAACCATTGACCAAACCATCATTTCCCACATCAGAAGCATCATGATCCTGAAACACAATCACAGGCTGATTCACAACACTGGATCCCTTTAGTTGACCTGTTGGCACACCTGTGCTTCCTAAAGAGTTTCCCAAACTCCTCCAAACTCACAAGCTTCCGTTTCCCCTCGGCCGGGACCCTTTTCTCCTGACAAAGAGGTCTCATATCTCCGTCTCCCGCCTGGCCCTCCTTTCGCGGGCCACTCTTGTGATCTCTTGCTTTCCCTTTTGCCCAGGAGCCCTGGAGCGCCACGAAAGCGGGGACAGGGCCAAGGCCATCCTAGCTTCCTGTGAAGACTCCATCACAGCGGCTGCCGAGCCTTTGCTTCGGGCCATTGAAGGAGGTCAGGGTCTGGCCTCCCCGTCCTTCTCCTCCTATTCCGGCTCTTGGAAATCCGGCTTCCCCCTGCAAGAAGAGACTTTTCCCGACCTTTGGGTGAGTGTGTCCTATGCGAGAGATGAGCCCGACCGAGGGGCTCCCAGGCCCAAAGTTTCAGTCAAGGGAATGAGTAGTCAACCCCTTACACCCCTCCGCTGCTTTTGCAGAGCCATCTTTTAGGCCTGGAAGCCTGCTGGGAGGTGAAAGGCTCCCTGTTTCTCTTGATTGGCTGGAGCTCAGAACTTCTGTCAGAACAGGCATCTGTTTGGTGCAGAGGTTGGCCAACAGTGAACGGTCAAAGGGGAGGTGGATGGGAAGGGTCAACGGAACATGTTGTTGCATTGTATCCCAATTGTTACTGCATTGCATCCCAGCATTATTGCATTGCACCATGTTTGTAATTGCATCCCATTTGTTATGGCATTGCATCCCAGCATGATTGCATTGCATCTCATTTGTAATTGCATTTCACCCCATTTGTTGTTTCATCCCATTTGTTATTGCATTGCACCCCAGAATTTTTGCATTACATCCCATTTGTTGCATTGCATCCTATTTTTATGGTGTGTGCAAGGGAGGGGGTGTGTGTAATTTCGTCGTGCTGATTTGGGACTGTAGTGGGAATTTTAGTGGGAATTTTAGCGTTTTTTAAATAAGGTTTCACCCGGATTGGTTTCTTTTGTGATCCTCGCGTTTAGAGGCGACCTGGGCCTTCGTCCCCATCTGGGCAGGGCCTCCTAAATTGTGGTCGATAACAGATTTTGGCGACCACGAAGGGATGATTTTGCTTGGGATCTGTGAAATTCTTCTTCCAAATTACCAAGCTAGAATTCCTCAGTGAAAAACCTTGGGTCAGGGCTCTTGGGAAAAGCTGAGGAGTGGCCACTCACGGGCATTCTTTCTTGCCCACTCAGACCTTTTCCTTTCGAGCACTGAATCGAGGCTTTGGCACCAGGGGAACAAAGGAAACGCCTGAGGTTTCCTAAAGAACCGCGCTCTTGCATTCGGTAACAATGCAATAGCACAATGACAAATAAAGCTATTCTATTCTATTTGCAATTGCATTGCTTCCTATTTGTCATTGCATTGACTAATTCCTCTTTGGCCTTGCTTTCTCTCTTCCAGCAGGCCTTAGCCAGCCCGTGCCAAAGGCCAATGACTATCCTGCCGGTGAGGGCTGCCCGAGGGGCCCTGGTGGGCTTCCACCTCCTGCTCTTTGATCTGGAGAAAGTGTTGGAGGGGCTGCATTCGCCACCACTACACGGCCAGCGCCCCTCCCAACGTGGCAGCAACGGCGGGCCCTTGATTAGGGCCAAGACCTCAGTGGAGAGGAGGAAGAAGACACTGAGGATACGCAAGGGCCGGGCCTCGGGGCCCCTCCCTCCTTTGGGGGCCACAGGGGCAGACAGCACAGTTGTGGTGGGACATGGCAGGGGCCACGCTGGGAGCCCCAAGAAGAGCAAGAGTGCCGCGAGGAAGGCCAAAAGACTGGCCCCGGGGACAGGGGCAGTGGGGCTGGTGTCCAGTGCAGAGGTGGCCCGGTTACTGTTGTCCTGCCTGCTCCCTTGGGGGGCTGAGGGGGCGCCAGAGGGGCCCTCCTTACAGGAAATGGGCCTTCGGAGGGCGCTATACCCACTGTCCCTTGGCCGTCTCTCCAAGGGGAGCCACCTGGCCCTGGACACTCCTTCGCGGCGGAGGGTGCAGGCCGGGAACCTCTTCTCTGGCCGTGTACTGGATCTGTGCGAGAAGTACAGGAGTATCGCCCAAAGCAGCGACTGCGAGGGGTGCCCGGCCCTGGATTCCTTGATAAGCCGGATGTGCCTGGTCAAGAGGGGGCTGCAGGTGCCTCCCGAAAGCGCCAGGTAAACACTTTATCTCACTGGATATGGTTAACTGTATTTCATCACATAATAGTCGCACCCCCATTTTTTTGGGGGGGGGGCAAAATTGGTATTCTTGTGTACCTTGCGTAAGAGCCATAGAGCTGTTTGGGAGTGATTCCCAAACAGTCTCTGTCCCATGCCCAATACGGAAGCCAGGCTGGTAGGGATCTAGTCCGGCTATGCCATCCAGGAACTGCTGCAGCTGGCCCAAGATAGTCCATGAGGTTCAGGACACAAAGGTTAAACACAGGTAAAACACAGGATCCAAGGGTGCAAAAACCAAGGAACGAGGCAGCATGGAAATGCCATACACAGAACAGGAACCTGGCAAAACTTGAAGATTGGAACAAGGAATATAGTTGGAAACAAGACTGTCATGAAGATCCATTGTTGACGAGACTGAGGTAACGCTTTCCCTTGTATCAATATAAAGCTTTTCCACACCCCAGAACCGAAAGGAAAGCATTTCTCTTGGCCTTACTGTTAAGGGCTTCTCCCAGGAATGTGGCCGTGTCAATCTGCAGGAGAAACAGGCCTCTCGCCTGGGCTTAACTCCGGCACAGGGAAACGTCGTCCCCATCGACAACAGACCCAAGCCTAGAAAACCTTTCATCCCCAGTGACGTTGTGCACATCAGGCACAAACACAGGCTGAACGACAACAGGCAGCGCTGTCTTTTTCAAATTCCTTTGCTCTTCTCCTTCTCTCCTCTCTCCCGTCCTCCAAACTTTTAAAATTTCTTCACTGCACCTCTCTTCATTCAGCCCGCAGAAAACGGAGCCCTCCTCCTCGCGCTCCAAAACCCGCTCCGGAGCCCTGTCCGGACCCCCCAGCCCTCGCCAAGGGCTTGCTGAAGGTGAGTATCCAGAGTGGAAGGCGTGTTGATTATTACTGTTGTTGTTTTGAATGCCATTGGGACGAAGGGAGCTGACGAGGACCCTGTTGTTGCTTCCAGGTGTGTTCCCGGGCTCTGACTCCCGCCTGGAGGACCCTTCCCTCCTGAAGCTCATTTCCTGCTGGAAGGATCAGTCCATAGAGGTACATCATGGACCCACATATATGTGTGTGGGCGGAAGCGCAATGGCTTCTTGTGGTGCATTCACTCCAGTCTCCTTCTGTGTCAGGCAGCGGAGGGCATGCAGGCGGCTCTCATGGCGGAGGTCCATTGGGGCCGGAGGAACACTCTGGCCAATGGCCATGGCCCAGCGCAGGTCACCACCGGAGAGGAACACAACAGCATCCGGGACGATAGAAGGAAGAGTCCTGCAATGCCAAGTGAGTGCCTGATGTATACCAGGTATTCCTGGTATACGAACAAGAGAGGTTCTGTAACTTTGTTCTCAAGTTGAATTTGCATGTAAGTCAGAACAGGGACATTTTCTAAGTGTAACTTCAGCCATGTGTGTGTGTGTGTGTGTGTATCCATAACATAACTAAAAAGCCACTGGACAAATTGACACCAAATTTGGACACAAGACACCTATTAGGCCAACGAGTGTCCATCACCCCTAAACACACACACACACAAACCCCGCGGAATAGACTTAACCCCCAAAATACACCATATATACATATACACATACACTCATATACATATACACATGCACACATTCAAACACACACACGTATATATATATGCACAAATACACACAAATATATACATATACACACATATAGATACATATATACATATACACATGCACACATTCATACACACATGTATATATATCTGCACAAACACACACAAATATACACATATAGATACATATATACATATACACATGCACACATTCATACACACATGTATATATATATGCACAAATATACACATATACACACATATAGATACATATATACATATACACATGCATGCACATACATATCTACATATCCACACACACACACATATATACATACACACAAATATGCATATAGACAAGCATACACATATACACAATATGCATGTACACATATAAACACACAAATACACAAATATATACACACATATATACATACACACATATATATACACACACATATATATACTCCCATGTGTGTGTGTGTATATATACTGTGTGTGTGTATGTATATATATATATATATACATACACACACACAGTATATATACACACACACACACACATGCAAACACACATATATACACAAATATATACACACACACAAACACATATACACACACAAAAAGCACATATACACAGACACATAAACAGTATATATACACACACACATGCAAACACACATATATACACAGACAGCAACGCGTGGGAGGGGACGGCATATATATACACACACACCCTTTTCCTGATATTGAATGCAATGGTCAAGGGAATGAACATCAGGGTTGATGTCATCGTAGCTGGTGCCCAGTTCCCCTTGGCCCATTTGCATTGCTTTGCCTGCAGTTAAGCCACCCAATGTTTGCCTCCAGTTTTGTCGCTGCAAGAGCTGATTGGCAATCTCTTGCTGCTGCTGCTGCTGGGGATGATGAGGATGATGGCGACCTGAAGGCTGCTTTGCCGGCCACGTTTGAGAGCCTTAAGTCCGATTAAGCCGTAAGCTGCCATGGCACCGCTTTTCACTTTCAAAGCCCTATGCTGAACAGACTCTACTTAACTCCCCTTTAATTGGATTGAATCACAGCCACAGAAATGCCCCAAATGGTGTCCAGGGAGACACCATCTGACCCTTCCTGACAGATGGCCATCCAGCTCCTGCAGCATATTCATAATAATAGAATCTAAGAGTTGGAAGGGACCCCCAAGAGCCATCCAGTTCAACTTTCATCTGCACCATCTGGCCCTTCCTCACAGATGGCCATCCAGCTCCTGCCTAATAATAATAATAATAATAATAATAATAATAATAATCTATGTATATAATAAAAGTCAGTGTTTGAGGCGGGAGGTGCAGAGGAATACGTGGCAGCGTTTCGATTGGTTGCCACTGTGGGATTATTTGCATAAAGGACTCTGATTGGCCAGCCTCAGAACTCCAACATTCTAAGGCAACAGACAGAGGGGATTGGTTGCCACTGAGGGAGTATTTGCATAAAGGACTCTGATTGGCCAGCATCCAAGAATCCAAGCCTCTACATTCAAACAACATAATTGCTTGCCACTGAGGGAGAATTTGCATAAGTTACTGATTGGCCATCTACATCCCAACATTCTAAGATGACGCAGAGGGGAAAGGAAAGGGCCTCAGGCAGTCTCTCACTGCGGCCCACAGCAATGACGGATCAGGATCACACTTGGCACACAGATGCCCAATGGCCTACTTCACAACCTGGTGTGGTTTAGGGCAGGATGGGCCACGAATGATGGGATTTGCAGTACCTTCACCTGATTCACTTCCCACAGAACATTGCAGCCCCTACAAACCCCAGACCAGGCCCAAACTTGGCATACAGAATACTCATGACCCACTCTACATCCTGATGTTGTACTAAGGGGGATAGTCCATGGATGATGGGACTTTAAGTACGTCCAATCACTTCCCCAGACTACTGCGACCCTCATCCAATGATCAATGCAGACCAAACTTGGCACACAGAGCCCCCATAACCCACTTTACATCCTGGTGCAGTTTGGAGGAGGGTGGACCACGGATGATGGGACTTGAAGTACCTTTACAAATTTCCCGAGACCGCTGCGACCCTCATCCAATGGCTGATTAAGACCAAACTTGGCACACCGAGCCCCCATGACCCACTCTACATCCTGGTGCAGTTTGGAGGAGGATGGACCATGGATGATGGGACTTGAAGTACCTCCACTCACTTCCCAAGGCTGCTGCGACCCTCATCCAATAACAGATCAAGACCAAACTTGGCACACCGAGCCCCCATGACCCACTCTACATCCTGGTGCAATTTGGAGGAGGATGGACTATGGATTATGGGACTTGAAGTACCTCCACTCACTTTTTGAGACCACTGTGAGCCAAATAAACAACTGATAAGGACCACCAACCTTGGCACACAATGCCTTTCTCTAATAACCTGGGCACCGCCGGGTCCCCAAGCTAATAATAATAGTAATAATAGTAATAGTAATAATAATATCTAAGAGTTGGAAGGGACCCCCAAGAGTCATCCAGTCCAACTTTCATCTGCACCATCTGACCCTTCCCGACAGATGGCCGCCCATATACAATAATACTAATGATGATGATGATGGAATCATAATAACAATAACAATAATGGAACCATAGAACCCCAGACTTGGAAAGAGCCATCCAGCCCAATCCCTTTTAGCCAACCAGAAAAAGCACCATCCGATCCCTCCCGGCAGATGTTTATCCAGCCTCTGCTTTAAAAACCTCCAGCAAAGGAGTCCGCTGGCCTCTTGACCCCTGGGAGGCCTTTCCTTGGGTTTGGGTGGCCTCTCGCCCCCTGTCTCAGCAGCACTGCAGGAGCATGGACTCTTGCTCTCTCCACTTCCCGGCCTTGGCTCTTCCTTTGCGGAATGCCCGAGGGCCTTGTCCTGGGCACTTCCAGAAGGCCATTCCCATTCAGCTTTGGGTTCTTGGGTGAGAATTCGATTGGTCTCGGCTCGGAATTCGTCCCGCTGAACCAATGTCCACCTCTTCCATGGGACGGGGCCCCCCAGCAAGGCAGACCCTGACCACATTCCCAATTTGCCGTGACCTTTTATTCCCTTTGGTTCAGGGAATTCCTCTGCTGGTCTTGCTTGGAGGGGAAGTGACTGGCGGAGGGAAGGGGAGAAGTGCAAAGGAAGGGAGGGAGGGGAGAAGGAAGGGAGGAAGGGAAGAGAGAAGGGAGGGAGGAAAGGAAGAGAGAAGGGAGGGAGGAAAGGAAGGAAGGAGAAAGGGGAGAAGAAAGGGAGGAAGGAAGGGAAGGTAAAAGGGAAAAAAAGGAAGGAATGGGGAGGGAAGAAGGGAGAAAAGGAAGGGGAGGAAGAAAGGAAGGAAAGAAGGAAGAGAGGAAAGAAGGGAAAAAGGAAGGAAAGAAGGGAAAAAGGAAGGGAGGGAGGGGAGAAGGAAGGGAGGAAGGGAAGAGAGAAGGGAGGGAGGAAAGGAAGGAAGGAGAAAGGGGAGAAGAAAGGTAGGAAGGAAGGGGGAAGGGGAGGGAAAAGGGAAAAAAAGGAAGGAATGGGGAGGGAAGAAGGGAGAAAAGGAAGGGGGAGGAAGAAAGGAAGGAAAGAAGGAAGAGAGGAAAGAAGGGAAAAAAAGAAGGGAAAAAGGAAGGAAAGAAGGGAAAAAGGAAGGGAGGGAGGGGAGAAGGAAGGGAGGAAGGGAAGAGAGAAGGGAGGGAGGAAAGGAAGGAAGGAGAAAGGGGAGAAGAAAGGGAGGAAGGAAGGGGGAAGGGGAGGGAAAAGGGAAAAAAAGGAAGGAATGGGGAGGGAAGAAGGGAGAAAAGGGAGGGGAGGAAGAAAGGAAGGAAAGAAGGAAGAGAGGAAAGAAGGGAAAAAGGAAGGAAAGAAGGGAAAAAGGAAGGGAGGAAGGAAAGAAAGAGAGAAGGGAGGGAGGAAAGGAAGGAAGGAGAAAGTAAGGGGAGAAGGCAGAGAGGGAGGGAGGGAAGGAGGAAAGACAGAAAGGAAGGAGGAAGGAAAAAAGGAAGGAAGGGGGAGGGAAGAAAGAAGGAAGGGAGGAAAGGAAGGAAGGAGAATGCAGAGAAGAAAAGGAGGAAGGAAGGGGGAAGGGAAGGTAGAAGGAAAAAAGAAGGAAGTGGGAGGGAAGAAAGAAGAGAGAGAAGGGAGGGGGAGGAAGAAAGGAAGGAAAGAAGGAAGAGAGGAAGGAAGGAAAGAAGGAAAGAAAAAAGGAGAAAAGGAAGGGAGGGAGGAGAATGTAAGGGGAGAAGGAAGGAAGGAGGGAATGGAAGGAGGAAAGACAGAAAGGAAGGAAAAAGGAAGGAAGGGTGAGGGAAGGAAGGGAGAGAAGGGAGGGAGGGAAGGAAGGAAGGAAGGAAGGAGAAAGGGGGAAGGGAAGGTAGAAGGAAAAAATGAAGGAAGGGGAGGGAAGTAGGAAGGGATAGAAGGGAGGGGAGGAAGAAAGGTAGGAAAGAAGGAAGAGAGGAAGGAAGGAAAGAAGGAAAGAAAAAAGGGGAAAAGGAAGGGAAGGAGGGAGGAGAATGTAAAGGGAGAAGTAAGGAAGGAGGGAATGGAAGGAGGAAAGACAGAAAGGAAGGAAAAAGGAAGGAAGGGTGAGGGAAGGAAGGGAGAGAAGGGAGGGAGGAAAGGAAGGAAGGGATGAGAAAGGGGGAAGGGAAGGTAGAAGGAAAAAATGAAGGAAGGGGAGGGAAGAAGGAAGGGATAGAAGGGAGGGGAGGAAGAAAGGTAGGAAAGAAGGAAGAGAGGAAGGAAAGAAAGAAGGGGAAAAGGAAGGGAGGAAGGAAAGGAAGACAGAAGGAAGGGAGGGAAGGAAGGAGAAAGTAAGGGGAGAAGGAAGGAAGGAAAGGAGAAATGACAGAAAGGAAGGAGGAAGGAAAAAAGGAGGAAGGGGGAGGGAAGAAGGAAGGGAGAGAACGGGAGGGAAGAAGGAAGGAAGGGTGAGTGAAGAAGGAAGAGAGAGAAGGGAGAGGAGGAAGAGAGGAAGGAAAGAAGGAAGGAAGGAAGGGGAAAAGGAAAGGAGGAAGGGAAGAAAGAGAGAAGGGAGGGAGGAAAGAAAGAAAGAAGGGAAGGAGAAAGTAAGGGGAGAAGAAAGGGAGGAAGAGAAAGGAAGGAAGGAAGAAAAGGAGGAAAGGCAGAAGGGAAGGAGGAAGGAAAAAAGGAAGTAAGGGGGAGAGATGAAGGAAGGGAAGGAGGAACTAAGGAAGGGGGAGATGTCCTTGAAGCTTTTGGTGGCTCCTCAGCACCGTGGGTGGAAGCTCCCTTCTGCCTTCCCTCCTCCTTCGCTCTCTTCCTTTTCCCACGTTGGATGTTTGTAACTCGGGGACGGCCTTGTCTGAGGAGGAGGGCGAGCGCAGCCTTGGGCGCAGGAGCAGAAAGGTGGCGTGTGATGCTGTGTGTGATGTCCTCCTCCTCTTCCTCCTCTTCTTCAGGGTCCAAGGAGGGTGATCGCAGCAGCAGCGTCTTCTCTCCTGAGGGCGAGGAGGGGGCCTCACCTGCAGCAGGGGCCGACCCGCGAAGGAAGCTGGATGAGCCGGACTGCGCAGGTGAGAAGAGAACCCTAGAGCCACAGAACCATCGTCTTGGAAGAGGCCGCACGGGACGCCTGAGTCCATGCAGGGAAGCACCATCAAAGCCCTCTTTCCTGGCAGATGGTCATCCAGCCTCTGTTTCAAAGCCCCCAAGGAAGGAACCTCCTCCACACTCTGAGGCAGAGAGTTCCACTGCTGAACAGCCCTTCTTATGGTCAGGAAGATCTTCCTCATGTTGAATGGAACCTCCTTTCCTGCCATTTGAACCCATGGCTCCATTGAGAGCTCGTTTCCATATATGTCTTCGTTCCGTATATGTCTCCCACATATATGGTGGGAGTTGTAGGCCAAAACACCTGGAGGGAGGGCCCAAGTTGGCCCAGGCCTGCCTTTAGTGAGCAAACCCTGTTAGCTTTCAGCCCCTGCTTAAAGGTGCCTCAACCCTGTGTCCCGAACGCCCCTTGACCCGCCTTGGCTGAGTGCCAGGGAATCACGGGAGTGGAAGTTTGACCCCATCCTGAGCCTCCCCAAACTACAAATCCTGGGACTCCCCAGCCTTGAGCCCTGGAAGACCAAGGGGTGCCTCGCTGCATGAATGCTATGGTGTAGATCCGCCCCCAGGCAGCCGGGGGACCCGGGGAAGTCCCATCCCGGGATCTTTCTTTCCGCCTGACGCAGTCCCCGCCTGTTGGCTCAAACCCTTCCGAGGCCGAGGAAGGAGCGGAGGGGAGGAGGAAGCCCCAGAAGGCACGTGGTGAGTCCGGCGGCACAAGGCTTCCCAAAAGGAGGCTGTGTTTGCGGGACTCAGGCAAGGGATCGAGCCCCGGCTAGGGCTTCCCAGTAGGATAGGAGGGCTCTCTCTCTCTCTCTCTCTCTCTCTCTCTCTCTCTTCTATCTCCAATTTCCCACGGCACACCTGATGATCGCTCACGGCACACTGGTTGGGAAACACTGCTCCAAACCTTCACCCAAGCCATTGATCAATATTTCATGTCTATTTGTGAGCATTTCAAAATCATATTTCGTTCCACCCACAGCCTTCCCTCCGTCTACCAAGCTTGTAACTCGATTCCCTTTCCTTCTCTCGGGCAGATGAGAAGAAGAAGCCGTTGCCTTGGGTGGCCAAGGTCTGCTCCTGCAAGATCTGCTGACGGGCCCCTTCCTTTGGCTCCGGGGGCCGCATCCTCCTTTCCTTAAGTCTTTGAGTCCCTGTTGTTAGTATTCTAGGTGCCTACCTCTACGCCGGATGGGTAACAGGAGGAGACTCCCTATTATCCGACCTTTTCATTTATCCGACATTCTGCCGGCCCACTTATGTCGGATAAGCGAGACTTTACTATAGTTTGTGGCACAAAAACAAAGCTTCTGGAGTACAACCATGACTTTCAAAGTAAGCACTGCAACATTAAACACGAAATAATAACAGTAATATATCTGTATTTATATCCTGCTTTTCTCCAAACGGGACCCAAGACGGCTCACAATAGAATACAATACAAATCAAAGAACGTTTAACATAAAATACAAGACAAAAATCACGCCAAGCATTGCGACGTCCAGAAGTAAAGTAGAAATAAATATTAATATTAACAATAAATATTTTAAACCAATTATTGTGGAGACTCATCAATTCAATAGTATATTTCGCTAAGTTCAGTGCAAATCAATAGGCCTGGGCAATCATGGTTCTAAATCTGTAGTTCTCAAAGTGGACGGTACTGCCCCCTGGTGGGCGGTGGGATGATCCAAGGGGGCGCTGGGAGGCTCGGGAGAATTTGGGGGGCACTGAGCCCTGTAAGGGGGCAGTGGGAAGGGAAAGGGCCATACAGGTTTCCAGGCAGCGCCCAATTCCTCTCCTTAACTCCGCCCACGGGCCAGGACCGGGGCCCGCTATTGGCTGCATGTTGTCCGGGGGTGTGGCTTCACTCCGCCCATTCTCCAATAGCGGCCTCCTTCACCTTGGGCTCCTCTAAGCTGCGCCTGGGGGCATGGTCTCCCTCCCTCCCTTTCCCTGTGACCCATGCTCCTCCGATGGCGGGCTGCTGGCTGCCCTGTCCGTGCTTGCTGGTAGCAGCGTCCTTGTTGGCGGTGGCACTGGGCCTCTACTACACGGGGAGGGCCTCCTCCTCCTTGCTCGGAGGAGCCCCACCTCCGTGCCCCCACCCCCTCCCAGCGCGGGAGGAGGTGCACGTAGTTTAGGTGGCTGACGCGAGCGGGGCTGGTGGCATGGTGGGGGGGGGGGGCGGCGGCGCTGCGCTCTCTGGCTCAGGAGGGGGCCCCGTGCGCCGGGCAGCGCCCTCGTCCTCCACCTTCTGTTGGTGAACACTAGGTGGCGCTAGTGCTTTGCTTCTCCAGTGTTGCTAAAGTTCTGGTGGTGAACACTAGGTGGCACTAGTGCTTTGCTTATACAGTGTTGCTAAAGTTCTGGTGGTGAACACTAGGTGGCGCTGGTGCTTTGCTTCTACAGTGTTGCTAAAGTTCTGGTGGTGAACACTAGGTGGCGCTGGTGCTTTGCTTCTACAGTGTTGCTAAAGTTCTGGTGGTGAACCTTTCAGAACTCTAACAAAACTTTCAAAATTTCGTCATAAATGGCATCTAATTGGTTCTGTTTTTAAAATCACCAATAATTAAATAATAATGAAGTTTTGACAGTTTTGTTAGAGTCCTGAAATGTTCACCTGTTCAGCTGATGACTGTAACTAATCAGCGTGAGCCTGGCAGAGGGGGCGGGGGGGCGGGAAGTTTGAACTTTGACAGCTCTGTTTTTCTATAAAAATGTAATGTTTTGCATTGGACGGTATGTCCGCTTTTGGGCAAAGGATTGCAGCTTGACCTCTGCTCCAGCTGGAACGAAATAAACAACTCGGTGGCGTTTCTTCAACTTGGTGAGATTTTATTTGGGGAAATTCGGGGAAAATTCAATTGGTTGCTTCCTATCTCGCCAGGGCTATATCAGACCCTCTTTGGTGGGTCTGGCTGGTCTCTGTCTTCACGGCAAGACCCCCAAATTCTTGCTCGATATCACCATCTTCCTGAGGATGGAGTCTGAACTCACTGTGGGAATGAGCTCAGTCTGGATCTGCGAGGGGGGGGGGGGGTCCCTTTGCTTTAGGTTACATTTCCTGCCCTTTGGCCCCTTGCGGGGGAAACCGGACACGGCCAGGGCCTCTCCGAGAAGAGGACCGCATCGGCGTCACTAACGCAGCAGCTGCAAACATCTGGAGGAGAGCTTCCTCCGCAAAGTGGCGCCCAACTGTACTCGCTCCCCAGGAAAGATGCACTCCCAGCCTGGCTAATCCAGGCCGACATGGGGCCTCGTGGCGCGATAGTTTGCAAAGCATGGGTGGCAGACTAAACTGCGTTGGTCCTGCCGTGTAGATGCACTTTGCTCAAATCT
The DNA here is from genome assembly GCA_030556195.1 of Anolis apletophallus. NCBI lineage: Eukaryota > Metazoa > Chordata > Lepidosauria > Squamata > Anolidae > Anolis > Anolis apletophallus. Next base: position 43,833,599 of record JARBWK010000015.1, on the reverse strand, counting down.
AGATGAACGATATTCTCCTGTTCTCGGCTTTTTCTGGGCGCTGCAAAGGATCCAATTATGCAATTAATTTAAATTAAAACTCACAAAATTATAGATGAAGAAGTTGGTTGAATCACCGAGCTTTCAGTGTGTCTATCAGGTCCGGATTACCCATAAGGCCACCCTAGGCCACGGCCTAGGGGTGCACAATTCACGGACCCCCCTCCAAAACAAACAAACAAAACCACAATGAGCGGCATGATGACTCTCTCTCTCTTGGGGGAGAATGGTGCCCCCCCCTCGCCATCGCCCCTGCCCCCTTGTCAAGGAAGGAAGGCGCAAGGATGAGGTGGAGGGAAGCCCCGCCCCCGGGGCCGCTGCCGGCCATGCGCGGCACCCAGGAACATGGCGGAGGAGGCAGAGGCACCCTCCTGCCACACGCGCATGCCTGCCAGCGGCTTCCCTCCACGTCATCCTCCTCGCGCCCAAGGAAGGAGGACGGGGTGAGGAGGGAAGCCTCGTCCCCCGGGGCCGCTGGCGGGCTTGTGTGCGCGACAGGAGGTCGCAAGCGCCTCTGCCTCCTTGCCCAATGTTCCTGGGTGCAGGCTCCGAAAGGCCCAGGGGCCGGGAAGGGGCCTGGGAGCGGCTCCCTGCCTGGCCCAGCTGCACAAGGGCGCCGAGCCGGGCCTGGGCGAGGCCTTGTTGGCCCTCCGCACGCAGCACATCGGTGAGAGAGGAGAGGCAGGCGGAAAGAAGGAATGCGTGCATGGGGGGGGGTGCGGTAGAGATTGGTTTGGGGGAGTAATTCCAAAGTGTGGCCTAGGGCGCCAAAAGGGGTTAATCCGGGCCTGGTGTCTATACCAGTGCTGTCCAAGGGCCGGACTTCCGGTGACTGAGCACCTGGCGGGCCACAGCGGGGGTGCGGGGCCAATCGCGGGGGCGGGGCCGATCGCGAGGGCGGAGGGCAGGGCCGATCACGGGGGGCGGTTTTGACGCTGTAGGAGGGAGGGCGGAGCAAAGAGGGGCTCCCCTTTGCCCCTCCCTCCCTTCTACAGCGTCACTCCGGGGGCGCGCATGCACACCCTTTTTTTTTGAATTTTTTTCGGAATTTTTTTTAATTGCTGGAGGGTTGGGGGGCCGGGTCCAAGGGGCTGGCGGGCTGCCTGTTGCACAGGCCTGGTGTCTATACTGTAGAATTAATGCAGTTTGGCACCCCTTTAATTGCCCTGGAAGCCTGAGGTGCCTTGTAAGGAATGGGTGGGGATTCCTGGATTGAGTCTCCTTTTGATGCAGAAAAGCAGCCAGCAGGTGGCGCTCTTGCTCTGTGTTTGAGCCCTCTTCCTTCGTTGGGGGCGTCTGCACTGCAGAATTGATGCAGTTTGGACCCCGCTTTGACCGCTACTTGGCTCAATGCAGGTAGCATCCTGGGAGATGTAGTTCACCAAGGTCTGTGTGCAAACTACAAAGCCCAGGGATCCAGAGCACTGGAGAGAAGGAATATATGAATGAATGAAAGGGAGGAGGAAAGGAAGGAATGGAAGGAAGGCAAAATAAAGGAAGGAATGAAATAAAGGAAAGAAGGAAGGAAGGAAAAAGGAAAGAAGGAAGGAATTAAAGGAGGCGAGAAGGAAGGGAGGAAAGAAGGAACGAATGAAAGGAAGGAAGGAGAGAAGGAAAGAAGGAAGGAAATAAAGGAAGGAAGGAAGGAATGAAAGAAAGGGAGGAGAGAAGGAAAGAAGGAAGGAAAAAAGGAAGGAAAGAAGGAAGGAAGGAAAGGAAGGAAAGAAGGAAGGAATGAAGGAAGGAATGAAGGAAGGAAGGAAAGAAGGAATGAATGAAAGAAAGGGAGGAGAGAAGGAAAGAAGGAAGGAAATAAAGGAAGGAAAGAAGGAAGGAATGAAAGAAAGGGAGGAGAGAAGGAAAGAAGGAAGGAAATAAAGGAAGGAAAGAAGGAAGGAAATAAAGGAAGGAAAGAAGGAAGGAATTAAAGGAGGCGAGAAGGAAGGGAGGAAAGAAGGAACGAATGAAAGGAAGGAAGGAGAGAAGGAAAGAAGGAAGGAAATAAAGGAAGGAAATAAAGGAAGGAAAGAAGGAAGGAATGAAAGAAAGGGAGGAGAGAAGGAAAGAAGGAAGGAAAAAAGGAAGGAAAGAAGGAAGGAATGAATGAAAGAAAGGGAGGAGAGAAGGAAAGAAGGAAGGAAATAAAGGAAGGAAAGAAGGAAGGAATGAAAGAAAGGGAGGAGAGAAGGAAGGAAATAAAGGAAGGAAAGAAGGAAGGAATGAAAGAAAGGGAGGAGAGAAGGAAAGAAGGAAGGAAAAAAAGGAAGGAAAGAAGGAATGAAAGAAAGGGAGGAGAGAAGGAAAGAAGGAAGGAAAGAAGGAAGGAAAGAAGGAAGAAATGAATGAAAGAAAGTGAGGAGAGAAGGAAAGAAGGAAGGAAAAAAGAAAGAAAGAAGAAAGGGAGGAAAGAAAGAAGGAAAAAGGGAGGGAGGAAAGCAAGAGGAGAGAAGGAAGGAATGAATGAAAGAAAGAAAGGAGAGAAGGAAAGAAGGAAAGAAAGGGAGGGAGGAGAGAATGAATGAATTAATGAGAGGAGAGAAGGAAAGGAAGGAAGGAAAAAGGAAGGAAGGAATGAAATAAAGGAAAGAAGGAAAAAGAAAAGAAGGAAAGAAGGAAGGAATGAAATACAGGAAAGAAGGGAGGAGAGAAGGAATGAATGAATGAAAGGGAGGAGAGAAGGAAAGGAAGGAATGGAGGAAGGAAAGAATGAAATAAAGGAAAGAAGGAAAGAAGAAAGGGAGGAAAGAAGGAATGAATGAATGAAAGAAAGGGAGGAGAGAAGGAAAGGAGGAAGGAAAAAGAAGAAAGAAGAAAGGGAGGAAAGAAAGAAGGAAAGGAAGGAAGGAAAAAGGAAGGGAGGGAGGGAGGAAAGAAAGAGGAGAGAAGGAAGGAAAGAAGGAAGGATTGAAAAAAAGAAAGGAAAGAAGGAAAGAAGAAAGGGAGGAAAGGAAGGAAAGGGAGGGAGGAGAGAAGGAAGGAAAGAAGGGATGATAGAATGAATGAATGAATGAAAGGGAGGAAAAAAGAAGGAATGAAAGAAGGAAAGGAGGAGGGGAAAAGAAAGAGGGAGAGGAGGAGGGGAAAGAGAAAAGGGGGAGGAGAGGAGAGAGAGAAGCAGAGATTGAGAGAGAGAGAGAGAGGGAAGGAGAGGAAGGAAGGAAGGGAGAAGGGAGAAAGAGGAGGAGGAGGAGGAGGAGGAAGGCCAGCTGGTCCCGGGCTGATGACGCGCTTCCGGTGGTGCTGCAGCTGCTGCTGGCTCCTCTGCCCGGGGCGGGGGTCTTGCCAGGGGAAGAGACCCAGCAGGAGAGAGAGGGAGAGGGGCTCCCCTGCCATGCTGCCTGCCTGGAGGTAAGGCGAAGGCTCTGCTGCTGCTGCTGCTGCTGCTCTTCTCCACCTGCAGCCCTGCCTGGGAAGCAAGCAAGGCTCCCGCTGCCTCTCCCCTGGCAGGGCTTCCAGATTGGGGCGTGTGTGTGTGTGTCTGTCCAGCAGCATCCTCTCCTTGCATGCTGCATGCATTTGCAGGCATATACCATATTTCTTTACATTTATATATTCTATATATAGGCATCTCATGCTGACATATATATATATAAAATGCAAAAAAATGCCTGTATAAAATGCAAAACTATATAGATAAAAAAATAGCTATATGTGTGTGTCTGTGTGTATATATATATATATATATATATATATTGCAATTTTACACACAGACACACACATATATCCATTTTTATCTATAGAGTTTTGCATTTTATACAGACATTTCTTTGCATATATATACTTTTATATAGTGCATGCAAATGCATTTTTTGCATGTTTACACACACACACACACATATATGTAGGCATTTTTATACATATGCATATAGGCTTTTAATAGACATATTTTTTGCATTTTAATATATATATTTATATAGCATATATAGAGAAGCATTTTGTACAGACATTTTTTGCATTTTTATATATACATTTATATAGCATATATAGAGAAGCATTTTGTACAGACATAATTTTTGCACATATATGCACATAGGCACACATTGCCTTGCATAGTGCATGCAATTGTATACACAGGCATTTGATAACAGACACATTTTTTTTGCACACACACGTGCATACATATATATATACTGTATACACACACACATTGCCTTGCATAGTGCATGCATTTTATACATAGGCATTTTATACAGACCTACTTTTGCATACACACATATACACAGCGATTTTATGCAGACATAATTTTTGCAATATGTACAGTATCTCTATATATAGGCATTTTATACATATATGTGTGTGTGTGTATATATATATGTTACACACACATAGGCACTTTATACAGACACTGCCATGCATAATACATGCATTGTATACATAGGCATTTTATACAGACATAATTTATTGCTCTCTCTTTCTATATATATGCATTTTATACATGTGATTTTTGCATTTTGTACATAAAATATTTTGCACTTTATATATCTGTTTTGCATTTCATAGTACTTTTCCATAAATGTATCTGTATGTATATTTTTCTCATTTTTATTTTATTATATGTATATGTATGTGTGTGTATATAATGTGTTTGGTTTTTTTTGGCATGCATTGCAAAAGGGGGAAAATGGGGAGGGAGGGCGGGCTCAGTTGCCATGGACGTTTGCAAACACGTCCCCCTGGAAAAGGCATGGCTTTGGGTTGGGTTAGACTTTGCATTTATATGAATATATCTCAATAATTATGCAACCCCCATTGAATGCCCCCCTCCCTCTTTGCAGGAGGCCGGGTTCCTCCAGGGGCCCAATGACAACCTGTCAGTGCATTGATTGGCTGCTCCACCTGTCCATCAACCTGGGCTCCTCCCCCTTTCTGGTCATTGGATTCCCTATTATCCACGGTTTCGTTGATCCACGTCTGGCCACCCACGGTGGCCTCTTTCGCTATCTGGGCCTGGTTGTATTCTCAAGACCAAAGTCTTTAATTGCAATAAGGTTTGCTATTATTGGGGATGCATTGTCGTGTATTATAGGTCTGAATTGTGCAAGTAGTCCGAACTAAAGCAAACCAATACATTTCGTGGCATTAGTACAAGTTTTACGTAACGTGTTGCGTGGTTTTGGGTTGAAGGGAGTCTTGACTTTTAAAAATGTACTTCAAGACCCATCATCCGTGGTACATCCTCGAAAACTGCACCAGGATGTGGTGTGGGTCATGGGGGCCCTGTGTGCCAAGTTTGGTCTTGGTGATTCATTGGATGAGTGTCGCCGTAGTCTTGGGATGTGACTGGAGGTACTTCAAGTCCCATCATCCGTGGTTCGTCCTCCTCGAAACTGCACCAGGATGTGGTGTGGGTCATGGGGGGCTCTGTGTGCCAAGTTTGGCCTTGGTGATTCATTGGATGAGGGTTGCCGCAGTCTCCGGATGTGACTGGAGGTACTACAAGTCCCATCATCCGTGGTCCGTCCTCCTCAAAACTGCACCAGGATGTAGCGTGAGTCATGGGGGGGGGGCCTCTGTTTGCCAAGTTTGTTTTGCTGATTCATTGGATGAGTGTCGCAGCAGTCTCGGGGTGTGACTGTAGGTACTTCAAGTCCCATCATCTGTGGTCCGTCCTCCCTCAAACTGCACCAGAATGCTGAGTTGGCCATGAGGGCTCTGTGTGCCAAGTTTGGTCTTGATCAGTCATTGGAAGAGGGTCGCAGTGGTCTCGGGAAATGAGTGGAGGTACTTCAAGTCCCATCATCCTGGTTTTGCCCTCCTCCAAAATGATGTGGTGGTCATGGGGGCTCTGTGTGCCAAGTTTTGTCCCAGGTTCATCCGGGATGTGACTGAGGTACTTGTCCCATCATCCAAACTGCGAAAAAGTAGGATGTAGAATGGGTCATGGGGGCTCTGTGTGCCAAGTTTGGTCTTCGTGACTCGTTGGATGAGGGTTGCAGCAGTCTCGGGATGTGACTGGAGGTACTTCAAGTCCCATCATCCGTGGTCCATCCTCCCCCAAACCACACCAGAATGTTGAGTTGGCCATGGGGGCTCTGTGTGCCAAGTTTGGTCATGATCAGTCATTGGAAGAAGGTCGCAGTGGTCTCGGGAAATGAGTGGAGGTACTTCAAGTCCCATCATCCATGGTCTGCCCTCCTCCAAACTGCAGTAGGATGTGATGTGGGTCATGGGGGCTCTGTGTGCCAAGTTTAGTCTTTATTGGTCTTTCTTGGGGGGGGCGCAGTGGTTTGTGGGAACCGAAGGGTTGGAAAGTACTACAAATCCCATCATCCTTTGTCCATCCTCCACCAAACCTCACCAGGACATAAAGGGGGTTTGTGTGCATTGAACCACTGGAAAGCGAAGGTATTATTATCATTATTATTATTATTATATAATTAAATATATGTTGGGCATACCAAGAATATAAATTTGGACCAAATTTTGCCATTGGAATCCCATTATTATTATTATTGTTATTGTTATTTCTATTTCCTCTAGAAACATCACAGTCCGAATGCCCCCGGGCCTGGTTGTAATGCAGCCGAGCTAATGAATTAAGCAACCAACTCCGGCTCTCGTGTCTCTGTCTTGACTAATAAGACAGTTTCCATTCTAATCAAATAATCTCTCGTAATTGAACACAGGAGGGAGGGGGCTCATGAATATGCATGAGGAGAGGGAAGGGTACCTTATGGGCTACAACCCATGATAAAGGAGGGAGAAATCGATTGGTTGCAGGAGGCCACCGAGGCCAAAGCAACCTGCTGCATGCAGCCCCTTTTTGCATGACCCCCTCCCACGCTGATTTGGGAATTGTAGTTTTGGAAGGCCTTTGTGGCCAAACTACAACTCCGAGGATTCCATTGCATTGAGGCAAGGCGCCTAAAGCGGTGTCAGGCTGGATGGATACAAATAGAGATATGCATACACAGATCTACATGTACAGATATATGTGCACATGTACACAAACACATATGTATGTACATACACACATCAATAACAATAATATACACACAGACAGATCTACATACACTGATATACATGCACGTACACAAACACATATGCACACAGATATACACAAACACGGATATAAATACATATGCATATGCAGGTATTTATACACAGGTGCATATATACACAACACATATATGCATATACAGATATACATGCACATATATTCATACACAGGTATCCATGCACAAACAGACACACACACATATACACACAGATAGACATACACATGTATACATACATACACATATATATACACATAGATATGCATACACTTATATACAGACACAGGTTTATTATTGGATTTACATACACACAGGTATACATACACACATATATACATACATACATATACACATACATACACATATACATATACACAAACATACACACATACAGTATATGTACACACAGACAGATATGCATACACACATATACACAAAGATACACATAGACAGGGTTTATTATTATTGTTATTGTATTTACATACACACAGGTATACAAACACATAAATACAAACACATACACACAGATATACACACATATACACATACATACACATATACACAAACACACATATATGCACACACAGAGATATACATGCACACACACACACATATATATACATACACACATATACAAATACATACACACATACATACACATATACACAAACATACACACACATATATATACATACAGAGATATACATGCACACATATACATACACAGGTATACATGCACAAACACACACAGACAGATATGCATACACACATATACACATAGAGAGGGTTTATTATTATTGTTATTGTATTTACATACACACAGGTATACAAACATATAAACACAAACACACGCAGATATATATATACACACAGATATACACATACATACACAGGTATACATACACATATACACAAACATACATATATGCACACACAGAGATATACATGCACACATATACATAACACATATGTATATACACAGATGCCCATATACATAGACACAGATATACCAATATACATTGCCTTCCTCATTGGATGCCATTGCATTTGTTTAATGTTGCCACAACTCTTGAGCTGTTGCTCCCTAATAATAATAATAATAATACTAATAATAATGGCGTTAATTTTGTGGTGGATGTGTCTCCTCTTTTGCTGCTCTTTGCAATATTTCTGTCGCGTCGGCGTTTTGCGCCTTTTTGCGCTTCAGAGAAGTGCCTCCTGGGGTTTAATTTGAAGGGTCTGGAAGCGGAGAGTCCCACCCACCCACGCATGCACGTCGCATTTCGTTTTGTTTTATGTGACTGTCTTCTGAAGGCCAAGTGGGCATTTGCCCGGCACGAAAGGCATGCGCTGCGCTCTCTTGGGGGCATGCCCTTTGCTCCTGGCAGACTGGCATGGAAACCCTGCATTATTACTTATGGGGGGGACAAAGCCCGCCTTTGTGTGCAGATGGACACACAATGGCCCCTTGCAAGGCCGCCTCTGTCTTTGGCCTTCGAGATGGAAGGGCTTCTCTTCTGCAAGGAGGAGGCTGGTGCCTTGCCATTAAAAGTCTGCATTATTAGTTTTGTTGTTGTTGTTGCCTTGAAAAACTAGCAGAGAGACCACAGGATGAGTTGTTGTTGTTATTGTTGTTATTATTATTGCCATGAATGTCTAGGAGGAGTACAGTCTGAATTATTGTTATTATTGCCTTGGAAGGCGAGAGTGCAGAATCTGAATTAGTACTATTGTTATAGCAGAGAGAGCACAGGATGAATTATTGTTACTATTATTATTATTGCCATGAATCTCTAGCACAGTCTGAAGAATTATTATTATTATTATTATTATTGCTGCCTTGGAAGGCTAGGAGAGAGTGTAGAATTTGAATTATTACTTTTATTATAGCAGAGAGAGCACAGGATGAATTATTGTTGTTGTTATTATTATTATTGCTATGAATGTCTAGGAGAAAGAGCACAGTCTCTTATTATTATTATTATTATTGGCTTGGAAGGCTAGGAGAGAGTGTAGAATTTGAATTATTACTATTATTACAGCAGAGAGAGCACAGGATGAATTGTTGTTGTTGTTGTTGTTATTATTATTGCCATGAATGTCTAGGAGGAGTACAGTCTGATTATTATTATTATTATTATTGGCTTGGAAGGCTAGGAGAGAGTGTAGAATTTGAATTATTACTATTATTATAGCAGAGAGAGCACAGGATGAATTATTGTTGTTGTTATTATTATTATTGCCATGAATGTCTAGGAGAAGGAGCACAGTCTGAATTATTATTATTATTATTATTGGCTTGGAAGGCTAGGAGAGAGTGTAGAATTTGAATTATTACTATTATTATAGCAGAGAGAGCACAGGATGAATGATTGTTATTATTGTTGTTATTATTATTGCCATGAATGTTTAGGAGAAGGAGCACAGTCTGAATTATTATTATTATTATTATTTCTGCTGCTGCCTTGGGAGGCTAGGAGAGAGTGTAGAATTTGAATTATTACTATTATTATAGCAGAGAGAGCACAGGATGAATGATTGTTATTATTGTTGTTATTATTATTGCCATAAATGTTTAGGAGAAGGAGCACAGTCTGAATTATTATTGTTATTGTTATTATTATTATTGGCTTGGAAGGCTAGGAGAGAGTGTAGAATTTGAATTATTACTATTATTATAGCAGAGAGAGCACAGGATGAATGATTGTTATTATTGTTGTTATTATTATTGCCATGAATGTTTATGAATTATTATTATTATTATTATTTCTGCTCGTGGCTTGGGAGGCTAGGAGAGAGTGTAGAATTTGAATTATTACTATTATTATAGCAGAGAGAGCACAGGATGAATGATTGTTATTATTGTTGTTATTATTATTATTGCCATGAATGTTTAGGAGAAGGAGCACAGACTGAATTATTATTGTTATTGTTATTATTAATATTGTCTTGGAAGGCTAGGAGAGAGTGTAGAATTTGAATTATTACTATTATTATAGCAGAGAGAGCACAGGATGAATTATTATTGTTGTTGTTGTTATTATTATTATTGCCATGAATGTCTAGGAGAAGGAGCACAGTCTGAATTATTATTATTATTGGCTTGGAAGGCTAGGAGAGAGTGTAGAATTTGAATTATTACTATTGTTAAATCAGAGAGAGCACAGGATGAATTATTATTGTTGTTGTTATTGTTATTGTTGCCTTGGAAGGCGAGAGGGTAGAATCTGAATTAATACTATTATTATAGCAGAGAGAGCTCTCTCTCTCTCACACACACTCACACACACACATATATATACACACACACACCTGTGGAATAATGTCCAGGATGGGAGAAAAATACCTTGTCTGTTTGAAGCAAGTGTGAATGTTGCAGTTAGCAAGCTTGGTTAGTATTGAGTAGCCTGCAAAGTCATTCAGTGAGGGTATCTGCACAGAGGGAGCCTGGCTGTTGCTGCCTGGAGGCATCCCAGTTAACACCTCCCATACAAAGGATGCCTCCAGGCAACAATAGCCAGGCTACCTCCTATACAGATACGGGTTGTCTAGCAGCGTTCTCTGCAGACATTTCTCCTGTATCTGTGGCTAATAGCATCTTCAGAGGTTCTGTTGGCAGTGAAGCAAGTGGAGTGTGCATATACAGTATACTGTGTGTGTGTGTGTGTGTGTGTGTGTGTGTGTGTGGAATGATGTCCAGGGTGGGAGAAAGAACCCTTGTCTGTTTAAAACAAGAGTGAATGTTGCAGTTTGCAAGCTTGAATTAGCATTGAGTAGTCTTGCAGTTGCAAAGTCAGTCAGGGAGAATGTCTGCGTAGAGGTGGCCAGGCCTTTGTTGCCTGGAGGCACCCTCTATTTGGGAGGTGTTCACTGGCACTTGGTTGTTTGCTGTCTGGAGTTCTCCTGTTCCTTGTGGCCGTTGAAGTCCAAAGCCTTCTTTGCAAATACTCCCGGGATTCCATGGGGCGAACCTGCATTGCATTTTGACCCCAAATCGTTGCACCCCGAAACCTTTCCTCATTGAATACAAGATCCGTCCTATTCTGTTCTATTTGCATGCTTGGCTGCGACACAGATTAATAATCAAATGGGAGGCGGACTTCGGGGAGGTCAATGAGGCAAGGGTGCGCAAGAGTTGCAAACGAAGCCTGCGCCCTTTGGATCGATTCCCCCTAACGCACGCATTGCAGAGCCCTCCCTCCCTCCCTCCCTCCCTCCCACACATATCCCTCCAAGGACAAGGAACATCACATTTTATTTCCAAACCCAAAACAATCAGGAAGTGAAGTCATGCTTTTGGAAACGGCAGCTCCGTGCTCACTGTCTCCGGAGTGCACAACGCGCATCATCTCATCCCACCCTATTTGCTCCTGATCCCTTTGCTCAGGGTGCACCTGCACGCTGGAAATAATGCCGTTTTTGCATTGCTCATGTATGTGTGTGTGTGTGTGTGTGTGTGTAATTTATTGTATTTTTATGCTCATTGGCTTTTTAGTTTGTTGTACCCCACCTGAAGACAACCGGAGAGGCGGGTAATAAATAAAATGCATTGGTATGTTTGTTTTGGGGTGTTAGGTCACGATAGGAGAGTGGCTTTTCTTCGCAAACGAAGATTCTTAGGAAGGACTCATTCCACGCTTTGTACAAGCGCGTTGATGACGAAAAAGGCCAATCTGAGATAGGAAAGTCCGGTTGCATAAAGCACAGCAGAAAGTCTCCTTGGGTGATGTTGTTTCCAGGTTGCGGTTCTTTCTGCATTGCCGTTTCTCTGCAAGACTTGTTCAGCGAGACTTCTCGAAAGAGGCCGCAGCATTGTGGCTAGTGCATCTCCATGCCTCCCGATGTGAGGCCAGGGTGGACCGTTGTTGGTGATCAATCTGGCCGAGCCTGAGGTGTTGTTTCAGGGAGTCCTTATTTCTCTATTTGCGATGCCTCCCTTGCGAGTTCACCATAGAGTAGTACCTTAGGAGGTGGTGGTCCTCCATCCTAGAGACCTCCCGCCCTGCCCAGCGCAGCTGTGTTCTCAATAGCATGGCCTCAACGCTGGTGATCCCTGCTTGCTCAAGGACAGCGACATTCGTCACATAGTCAGTCCAGTGTATGTTTAGGATTGTGTGAAGACAGTGCTGATGAAAGCGTTCGAGGAGTTGTAGGTGCTGGCGATAGGTGACCCATGTTTCAGACCCATAGAGGAGAATACACAGTACGATAGCTCTGTACACACTGATTTTGGTGCTTTGCCTCAGGTGCTTGTTGCTCCAGACTCTTTTGTGAAGCCTTCCGAATGCACTCTATGCTTTTGCTAATCTGTGATCTATCTCTTTGTCAATCTTGGCGTCTGAAGAGATGATGCTTCCCAGGGAGGTGAACTGCTGGACGGACTTAAGCACAGATGTGCCTATGCTGACGTGGGGATGTTGGTGTCTTCCTGTGGTGCAGGCTGGTAGAGGACTTCCGTTTTCTTCAGGCTGACTTCCAGCCCAAATGGCTCTGCAGCTGTTGCAAAGCGGGATGTTAGGTGCTGCAGGGCTGCTTCTGAATGGGCGACAAGGGCAACATCGTCGGCATAAAGCAGCTCACGGACTAGATAGTTTAGAGTCTTAGTGCGAGCCCTCAGGCGGCTTAAGTTGAACAAGCTGCCATCAGTACGATAGCGTGTGTATATATATATATATATATATATATATATATATATATATATATACACACACACACACACACACACACACACACACCACAACATAAGGGACTGTATTGAGGGGTCATGGCATTAGAAAGGTTGAGAACCACTGGTATCGAGCTTATACAATATTATAATGTGATTTTTCCTGCCTCTTGACAGGGGGTTGGACTGGATGTCCCACGAGGTCTTTTCCAACTCTATGATTCTATAATATCCCCGAACGATGCCTTTCCAAATGCCCCAAAAGACCATACCTCAGATTCTCCATTGGTTTGTGCTTTTTCCAATTCCCAATCAGCCTCCCAAGAGCAACAAAGGCCTTCTTGCCTTCTAATTAAAGTGATTAAAGAACTAATTACGCCTGGGAGGACATGGGAGGGTCCATGCGCAACCATTATGTCGCATCATCATCCGAAGCCAAAGGCCGAATGGAAACGCCATGGACTCCATCATCATAATTTGGCCGAAACTTCAAGGCCTTGGACACAATTACAAGGCGAGGGTTGCAGGCGCACATTTTAATGCGGGGTTGTGATTGCACATTGGGCCTTAATTGGGCGATATGTTTTTTTTGCAAAAAAGACGAAGAAGGAAATTAGAAGCAGGCGCTTCTTCGTCGGTGACGAGAAGTTCAGATACATCTCCATTGCAAAATAATGCAGTTGGAAACCACAACATAACAACAACAACAACAACAATTCACAAATTCACAACTTGTACTCCCAGTTCTTTGAGTTTCCTTTGGGAGAGATAAGGTGGGATATAAATGCTTCTTCTTCTTCTACTACTACTACTACTACTACTACTTATTATTATTATTACTTATGTATTTTATTTATATCCCGCTTTATCTCTCCCTACAGTAGTGTTTCTCAACCTGGGGGTCGTGACCCCTGGGGGGTCATGAGGGGGGTGCCAAAGGGGTCACCAAAGACCATCAGGAAACATAGTATTTTCTGTTGGTCATGGGGGTTCTGTTTGGGAAGTTTGGCTTAATTCCACTGTTGGTGGGGTTCAAGGGGCTCTTTGATTGGAGGTGAACTATAAATCCCAGCAACGACAACTCCCAAATGTCAAGGTCTATTTTCGCCAAACTCCACCAGTGTTCACATTTGGGCATAATATTGAGGATTCGTGCCAAGTTTGGACCAGATCCATCCTTGTTTGAGTCCACAGTGCTCTCTGGGTGTAGGTGAACTGCAACTCCCAAACTTAAGGTCAGTGCCCACCAAACCCTTCCAGTATTTTCTGTTGGGTCATGAAGAACTGTATTCCGGGGTCGCGGCATTAGGAGGGTTGAGAAACACAGCCCTACAGAGACCCAAAGCAGCTCATGACTGCATGGAGCGCCGTTACCTTCCCGCTGGAGCGGTACCTATTGATCTACTCACAGCACAATATTATTATTGTATATTACTATATTAATAATAAAAAAACATTCTTTATTTCCTGCTCTAGATCCCCAAGCACTGTAGTAGTAATATTAGTAATAGTATATGCAATATATAATACGATATCAAGCAGGAATTTGGGGATCAGCCAGACCCACCAAAGAGGGTCCAATATAGCCCTGGCGACATAGCAGTTAGTCTTGTAATTAATCTAGGAAAAACATGGCACCAAAATTAGTCGATCCATTGACCCACGAATACGGGCTCCCGATGGGTTTCCGTATCCGTGGTTCAGCGGAATGCAGTTTCAGCCTCCCCGGGATGCTGTAAGAGCATCCTGGGCGAGCCAGCAATGACCTGTGGCTTGGGAAAGGGAAGGTTCATGCTTGGAGAGAGTTGGAGACAGTAAAGGACACAATGTATCACTATGGAGAGGGAAGGTTACAACTAGATGATGCTTTATTGGGGGATTTGTTACAATGTTAGGAGCAGGGGGAGAAAGCAAAGTAAAGGAAGATTGCTTGTTGAAGCTGCTGCTGTAGTCACACTCCCAGCCATGCTGGCCCAATAGGGCTTCCAGGAACTGTGGAACTCCCTGCTGCAGGTCAGATCAACTTGAACGCAAGGGGCCCTTAATTGTTCGCCTTCATAATATACAGTGTGTGTGTATGTATGTATGTGTGTGTATGTGTGTGTATATATATATATATATATATATATATATATATATATATAAGCTTGGGGACCCGGCGATGACCGGGTTATTTGAGAAAGGCATTGTGTGCCAAGGTTGGTCTTTGGTACTTCAAGTCCCATCATCCATGGTCCTCCCTCCTCCAAACTACAGTAGAATGTAGAGTGGGTCATGGGGGCTCTGTGTGACAAGTTAGGTCTTTATTGTTATTTGTTGGGGGCCACAGTGGTCTGTTGGAACAAAAGCATTTGAAAGTACTACAAATCCCATAATCCATGGTCCACCTCTCCTAAACCTCTCCAGGATGTTAAGTGGGTAATGGGTTTATATGTGCCAAGTTTGGTCTTGAGCAGTCATTGGATGAGGGTCGCAGCACACTCGAGAATTGAGTGGAGGTACTTCAAGTCCCATCATCCATGGACCACCCTTCTCCATACTGCAGTAGAATGTAGAGTGGATCATGGGAGTTCTGTGTACCAAGTATGGTCTTTATCAGTCTTTGTTGGGGGCTGCTGCGGTCATGGAGAATGAGTAGAGGTACTTCAAGTCCCACCATCCATGGTCCGTCCTCCGCTAAACTGCAGTAGGCTGGAGAGTGGGTCACTGTTTGGGAAGTGAATCAGGTGAAGGTACTGCAATTCCCAACATTCGTGGCCCATCCTGCCCTAAACCACACCAGGTTGTGAAGTGGGCCATTGGGCTCCTGTGTGCCAAGTCTGGTCCTGATCCGTCATTGCTGTGGGTCGCAGTGACTGCCTGCCTGAGGCCTTTCCTTTTCCCTCTGCGTCACCTTAGAATGTTGGAATCTAGAAGCTGGCCAATCAGAGTCCTTTATGCAAATACTCCCTTAGTGGCAACCAATCCCCTCTGTCTGGTGCCTTAGAATGTTGGAGTTCTGAGGCTGGCCAATCAGAGTCCTTTATGCAAATAATCCCACAGTGGCAACCAATCGAAATGCTGCTACATATTCCTCCCTCCGCACCTCCGTACCACCGCAAACACTGACTTTTATTATATACATATATACTGTATGTATATGTATATATATATATATTACACACACAAACTATATTGCAATATTATTAGTAATATTATATGCAATATATAATACACAATTATATTATTATATTAATTTATACCCCACCTTATTTCTCTTGCAGGAGGCTCAAAGCAGCTTAACATAAAAGCAAACAATTTAAAATATGCAAATCTACAATAATTAAAGCAGGATGAAATGTAAACCACTGTTAAAACCATTCAAAGATATTCAATGCATATTCAAAGATTTTTTTTAAAACCCTATATGCAATCGTATATCTATTATCCCATAGGAGGATTAATTTCCTGAACCGGAGACAATGCAGCTGGAGAGCTAAGTTGCCTTTTATGGGCGAAATGTTCCATCTCTAAACACAATTCAGAGGCAGCAAAAGGGGGAGAAGGCGCTTTTGCTGCCTCAGCATGTGGGGAACTCACCGTGCATTAGCCGGCTGCATCTTTGCAGCTTCAAAGCGCTGCCTTTGCAAAGGTGCGTGCAAATGTGTTTCCTTGGCTGCTTAACAGCCACGTGCAAAAAGTGGTCCATGCAAGTGGGAAGTTTGCATATTGAGAAAATTGGTTTCTATTCTACAAGAAACTATGGTGTGGTTGGATTGTCGTGGTTTATTTTATTTATCAAATTGGGGTAGAGTTATAATGTATTTCAAAAAAACACAAAGTTATGAACCTGGCATGATGGAGATGTCCTTTGACCAGAAGCTGGCCACTTGGAGTGCCTCTGGTGTTGTGCACGTGGCAGGACTTGAGCAGTGATGGCATGATCGTTAGCATAGATCAGTGCTGTCCAACTTCTGGCGGGTCCAGGGCCGGATAAGAGGTCACTGATGACCTTCCTAGGCCGGGGGAGCCGCTCGAAAAGGAGGAATAGGCGGTGCCAAGAGCAGCGCGTCACGCCAGGCCTGTGACGCGCTGCTCTTGGCGCCGCCTTCTGCCCACCGGCGGCCCTGCCCTAGGAAAGGGGGGCGCTGAAAAGGGCAGAAGGCGGCGCCAACGGCAGCGTGTCACAGGCCTGGCGTGACGCGCTGCCCCTTGGCACCGCCTACTCCTCCTTTTCGGTGCCCTCCTCCCTTCCTAGGCCGGGAGCCGAAAGGAGGAGTAGGCGGTGCCAAGAGCAGCGCGTCACGCCAGGCCTGTGACGCGCTGCTCTTGGCGCCGCCTTCTGCCCTTTTTCGGCGGCTCTCCCGCCCTAGGTAGGGAGGGGGGGCGCCGAAAAGGAGGAGCTAGCTCTCTTCCTCCTCCCTGCCCCGCCTCCCCCTCCCCCCCGGCCGCCATTTTTTTAAAATCGATTTTTTAAAAAAATTTAAAAATGGCGGCTGAGGGCATAGGTGGGGCCGTGTCCAACAGGCTACGGGGCCGGATCCGGCCCCGGGGCCGCCAGTTGGACAGCCCTGGCATAGATGAAACTCTCAGTAGTCGTCGTGATGATCATGATGAGGATGGACTTCTGTTTCTACGGTCAATTGCATTTCCCATTTCTTCCCAACTCTGCTCATTGTATGTATCCTGGTTTTAAATGTGAATATTAGATATCCTTTCTGGCATCGGGTACATCTTTGGAGTCAGAAACATAATATTCGACCAAGCCACAGGATCTCCGTCTTGGCCGGATTCACCTTCAGCCTACTGGCTCGCAGCCATCCAGTAACGGCCTCAGGCAACGATGGAAATTATCGGGTACGGATTCGGCCCGGCCCTCCATCCTCAGAATGAGCTGGGTGTCATCAGCGTACCGATGACACCCAAGCCCAAAGCTGCGCACCAGCTGGGCAAGTGGCTGCATGTAGATGTTAAATAACAGAGGGGAGAGGATTGCCCCCTGGGGGACCCCGCAATGGAGCGGGAAGCCCGCGGAGACAACCTCACCCCTCCTCACTCGCTGCAGCCGGTTCCGGAGGAAGGAGGACACCCAGTTAAGGGCGATCCCCCTAACCCCGTCCCCCGCAAGGCGGTGGGTCAATAGATCGTAATCGACAGTGTCAAACGCTGCTGTGAGGTCCAATAACACAAGCAGCGTCGATCCGCCTTGATCCAGCTGGCAGCGCAACTCGTCTGAGATGGAGACCAGGACCATCTCCGTCCCATGCCCAGAACAGAAGCCGGACTGGAAGGGGTCTAGCCAAGTTGCGTCATCCAGGAAAGACTGCAACTGCTCCATTGCTGCCCTCTCAGCCACCTTGCCCAGGAACGATAAATTCGAAACTGGGTGGTAGTTGGAAGGGACCGTTGGATCTAATCCCGGCTTCTTCAGCAATGGAGAGACCACCACCTCTTTTAAACCCTCTGGAAATACTCCCTGCTCCAGGGAAGTATTGATTATATTCAACAGAGGGTCTCGCAACCCCTCCAGGCTGGCTTTCACCAACCAGGAGGGGCACGGATCGAGGGAACAGGTGGTCGGACGAGTTGCAGCAACGATCCTATCGACAGCCTCTGCGTCCAGTGGCGTGAACCGGTCGAAGGTGGGTCCGGCAAGAGGCCACGGAGTCTCAAGTTCGCTAACTGTATCAATTCTGGCTGGAAGGTCCCGGCGGAGGGTCGCAATCTTGTCTGCAAAGAAACTCTGAAAAGCCTCGGCAGAAAGGGCCTGATTATCATTGTTTGGGGTGGTAGGGACCATCGTCAATGACCTAATTATCTTGAACAATTGTGCCGGGTGTGAGTTAGCAGACACTATCAAGGTTGCATAGTAAGAATTAGTGGGTTCCATAAGTCTCTTTGGGCGAACCCAAATTTGTTATGTATATTATTATTAATAATAATAGTAATATCCTGCTTTTTCTCTCCATAAGGAGCCTCAAAGTGGTTATGTCTCTATTATTATTATTATTATTAATATCCTAGTTTTTCTGTCCACAAGGAGACTCGAAGTGGCTATCTATCTATCTATCAGTATTAGAATTTATTATTATTATTATCATCGTGTTTTTTCTATCCACATGAAGTTTCAGAGTGGTTATTATTATTATTATTAATATCCCACTTTTCTCTCCATAAGGAGCCTCAAAGTGGTTATGTGTCTATTATTAGTATTATTATTAATATTAATATCCCACTTTTTCTGTCCACAAGGAGACTCAAAGTTGCTATCTATCTATCTATCTATCTATCTATCTATCTATCTATCAGTATTATTATTATTAAAAATGCGAGGGAATGGGTGGGATTGGATGGCCTTTGGGGGCCCCTTCCCAACTAATTGTACAAAACCGACTCCTTGTAAGTGTAGGATCCATACATGACACGCAGCCTCCAGCTGTTTGTGGTGGTTTGATCGGATCGGAGAGAAAAACTTGGCCGTGAGCCTTGGCTTAATGGGGAGATTCCTGGCCCGTTGTGTCATCCTCGCACGGCCCGTTTGCACTTCGCACGCTTACCTAGAGCTGACCTCTTTCTGTGGAAAATGTCCCAGTTTGGCTGCAAATGCAAACTGGACAATTCTTGGCAAAAGGAAGACAGGGATGGACGGCGAGTGCCTCGTTTTGCTTCAAGGCAGTGAATGGGGCAAATTTGCAGGTTGCACATTAAAAGGTGAAGAAGGGAATCACCACGGAAATCAAGGATGGGAATCATTCCCAGACTGTAATTCCCAACATTCCTCAGTACTCGTACTGCAGGATACTGGGACTTGCAATTTGAACATCTAACTTACAGAACAGGGCTGGACTGGATGGCCTTTGGGGGTCCCTTCCAACTCTATGATACTATATCTATGATACTATGTTTGTGTGTATGTATGTATGTGTGTGGATAGATAGATAGAGTTGCCCAGAGTTTGCAAGACTGGAGTTGGTGACCAGAGATTTTGGAGGTTTATCATCAATAGCATTGCAAATGTTTCTCTCCCCCCCCCCCACACACCCACCCGAGGGTTGAATGAAAAGTAATGCCTCCGTCTTCGTAACTCCTCAACAGATGGCAGTACTGGTCTGCGGCAGGTACCGGCTTGTTCAGGAGACTCTCCTCTACAGTTCCATGTTGGCGGGAAGCCTTAGCATTGAACAGTTATGATGTTAAAGTGCGAAGTATGGAACCATGTGCAGACGGTCTGTCAATGCGACTTAAGCAACGTGCATTCATTGCATTCTTGAGAGCAGAAGGTATCACCCCAAAGGAGATTCATCAGAGGATGCAAGCTGTTTATTTTGATTGTGTTGACGTGAGGATTGTGCGTCGTTGGGCGAGTAAGTTTAAAGATGTTGAGGTGGGAACATATGACTTGCGTGACAAACCAAGAGTTGGACGTCCTGTGACAGCAACTACCGAGTTTCACAAGCAAAAGATTGACAAATAGATTTAGGACGATCGTCGTATCACTCAGAGAGAAATGTCAAGCATCATCAGCACTTCACAAGAACGTGTGGGTCACATTATTGCTTTGCTTGGCTGTCAGAAGCTCTGTGCACGACGGGTACCCAGCAGAACTTCAGAGACTGGATCTCACCACCGTACAGCATCCTCCATACAGTTCAGATTTAGCACCGCCTGACTTCCATCTGTTCCCAATGATGAAGGAAGATCTGCAGGGACATCATGATGCTACTGCCGAAGACGTTGAGAGAACTCTGAGACGCTCATTGCGGAAACAGAGTGTCGACTTCTTCCGTGGTGACTTCAGAAATCTTGTTTATTTTATTTATTTATTATTTCGATTCGATTTATATACACACCCTTCCCGAGAGGCTCAGGGTGGTTCACACAAGCAAAAACAACATAATTATAACAGCAATTTAAAAAATATGATAAAAACAATTAGGACAGATATGGAAATTGCAGCCTTAGAGGTTAAAATGCCTGTCAGAAGAGGTTGGTCTTGCAGGCCCTTCGAAAGGCCTGTAGCTTGGTTATTGCTCGGACCTCCTCTGGCAGCGCGTTCCAAAGGTTAGGCGCTACTACGGAAAAAGTACGCTGTCACGTAGATGACAAGCGGCAAGTCCTAATTGACAGTACATCCAACAGATTTTGGTCCATGGACCTTAGTGGTCTCTGGAGAATGTGCAGGGAAAGGCGATCCTTCGGATACACTGGCCCCAGACCATGCAAGTCCTTAAAGGTAAACACCAGCACTTTGAAGGCAATCCGGTACTCGATGGGGAGCCAGTGCAATTGCTGTAAGACTGGTGTGATGTGACACATCGGTGTCACTCCAGCCAGCAGTTGAGCCGCAGCATTTTGCACTAGCTTAAGTTTTCGGATCACCGACAAAGGAAGGCCAATGTAAAGGGCATTACAGTAGTTGAGTCTTGAGATGACCGTGGCCTGGATTAGTGTAGCTAGGTCGCCATCGGAGAGGTAGGGCACCAACCGTCTTGCCTGGCGCAGATGGGAAAATGCCGCTCTGCTCACGGTGGAGACCTGAGCCTCCATCGTCAGCAGAGGGACCAATTGGACCCCCAGGCTTTTCACCAGGACCGATGGGCTAACCACCTCGCCGTCCATTATTGGAAGCCGGAGCTCCCCCCCCCCCCCCCCGGGACGACCCAGCCACAGGACCTCCGTCTTCGACGGGTTCACCTTCAACCTGCTGGCCCGTAGCCACCCAGTCACGGCTTTGTGGCACTGATTCATCATTGGCAGAAATGTATCCAATTGTCTGGTGATTATGTGGAAAAGTGAATAGAGAGCACATTCTAAAGATTATTTCTGCGTTTGATTTATCAAAATATTCCCATCCAAACCCAAGTAACCAAGGTGGAGGCATTACTTTTCATTCAACCCTTGTGAGTGTGTATGTGTGTATGATTAAATAATAATGATAAATTACAACTATCAAAGTTATCAAGTGCTTTGTCTACATTGCTGTCCCTCTCTGATCTCCCAATATCTTTCAAATAATCCTTCGGATCAAAAGCCGAAGCGTCCTCCTTTCTTATGTGTCCAGGAGGAAAAAATGGATGCTACGAATGGACGGGGTTAAACTCCCCCTGAAGACGCAGCTTCGCAGTCTGGGTGTGATCCTGGATTCATCACTGAGCCTGGAACCCCAGGTTTCGGCGGTGACCAGGGGAGCATTTGCACAATTAAAATTGTGTGTGCCAGCTGCGGCCGTACCTTGGGAAGTCTGGCTTGGCCACGGTGGTCCACGCTCTGGTTACATCCCGTATAGATTACTGCAACGCTCTCTACATGGGGCTGCCTTTGAAGACTGCTCTGAAGCTTCAATTGGTCCAACGGACAGCAGCCAGGTTGATAACAGGAGCGGCACTCAGGGAGCGCACAACTCCCCTGTTGTGCCAGCTCCACTGGCTGCCAGTTTGCTACCGGGCACAACTCAAAGTGCTGGCTTTAGCCTTTAAAGCCCTAAACGGTTCTGGTCCAACTTCCCTGTCCGAACGCTTCTCTCCCTATGAACCATCAAGATGCTTAAGATCATCCGGAGAGGCCCTGCTCTCGGTCCCGCCTTCTTCGCAGGCGCAACTGGCGGGGACGAGAGACAGGGCCTTCTCAGCGGTGGCTCCTCGGCTTTGGAACTCCCTTCCTAGTGACGTCAGATCGGCCCCCTCCCTCCTGACATTTTGTAAGAAAGTGAAGACTTGGCTGTTCGAGCAAGCGTTCACAGACGAACTTTAATTAATCGAGATCAAAGGATTAATATGACGACGAAACGGAAACCGATTTTAAGATGGTGGAGCAGAGATTTGTGTTTTGTAGTTTCAATTGTTAATTTATATGGTTTTTATATGACTGTTTATATCTTATTATGATGTGTTGTATGTGGGCACTCCCTGCCGCTTGTTCACCGCCTCGAGTCGCCTTCGGGCTGAGAGAGAGAGGCGGTAGAGAAGCATAGAAAATAAAATAAATAATAGATTTACTTTTTAGCTGGAAGTGTTAATTGGGATTACTGGACTGTCTTAAGCAAATAGTATTTAAGAGATGACATGCCCTATTAATGTTTTATATTTGGGGTGAAGTCATTTCTTGGATGCAAACGTAGCATGAAAGGGCGGGAAGATTAGATCACAGGATCAAGATCTCTTCCCAACGCGGGGATGTTGGACTCTAAGTCACATCGGCCTTTTCCACAGGAGATTAGGAACATCTGGAGATGCCTATCGAATTTAGGGTCTCGCTTGCACGTCTCTCTTTGTATCTTTTGGCTCCGACTTCTTGTCATCTCAGCTCTTTTTCATTCGTTGCCAGGTCTTCTTTGTCATCTCCCCAATAGATCATTCCTGGCTCCGATTCCTCTTCGTCATCCCAATAAAAAGGCTTTTTTTTTTTTTTGGAAGGGTGAGTGTTCTTTCTGCTCCCACCCTTCCTTTTGGGATGCTTCCATCCTCGCTCTCCATAGACTCGGAGGTGGGCGGATCGAGAGCTTTTCCCCCCTCCCCCCCCTGCAAGGATTTGTGCAAGAAAAGATGTTGGGAAAATATATAATTCCTCCTACTATGTTCTTGCTGTCATCGTCCACCCCCCCCCCCAAATAGCACCTTGTTATCTGTAATTAGATTTCCTGTGTTTAGGAGGTTTGTCAGCAACCATATTGTTGCTTGAAGATATCATTGTTGTTATATAATTTATATTTTGCTATTATCTCTGTGTCTGAGATGCAAAGATATTTTGGGAGTACAATGTTCCCTCAATTATCCGGGGGGGGGGGGGTGTTTACGTTCCAGGACCACCCACAATAAGTGAAAATCCGCAAAGTAGGGACACTATATTAATTGTAATATGTATACATTACTAGCTTGGGGACCCAGCGGTGCCCGGGTTAATTGAGGAAGGCATTGTGTGCCAAGGTTGGTTCCTATTAGATGTTTACATGGCTTGCAGTGGTCTCAGGAACTTAGTGAAGGTACTGCGAGTCCCATTGGCCATGGTCCACCCCCCTTCAAACAGCACCAGGATGTAGAGTGGGTCAAGGGGGCTCTGTGTGTCACATTTGGTCTTGATCATTCTCTGGATGAGGGTTGCAGCGGTCTCTGGAAGTGAGGAAAGGTACTGGAAGTCCCATCATCCATGGTCCCCCGTTCTCCAAACTGCACCAGGATGTAGAGTGGGTCATGGGGGCTCTGTGTGCCAAGTGTGGTCTTGATCAGTCATTGGATGAGGGTGGCAGTGGTCTCAAAAAGTGAGTGAAGGTACTTCAACTCCCATCATCTGTGGTCCGTCCCACTCAAAGCTTTACCAGGATGTAGAGTGGGTCATGGGGGCTCTGTGTGCCAAGTGTGGTCTTGATCAGTCATTGGATGAGGGTGGCAGCAGTCTCAGAAAGTGAGTGAAGGTACTTCAACTCCCATCATCTGTGGTCCGTCCCACTCAAACCTGCAGCAGGATGTAGAGTGGGTCATGGGGCTCTGTGTGCCAAGTGTGGTCTTGATCAGTCATTGGATGAGGGTGGCAGCAGTCTCAGAAAGTGAGTGAAGGTACTTCAACTCCCATCATCTGTGGTCCGTCCCACTCAAAGCTTTACCAGGATGTAGAGTGGGTCATGGGGGCTCTGTGTGCCAAGTGTGGTCTTGATCAGTCATTGGATGAGGGTGGCAGCAGTCTCAGAAAGTGAGTGAAGGTACTTCAACTCCCATCATCCGTGGTCCGTCCCACTCAAAACTGTACCAGGATGTAGAGTGGGTCATGGGGGCTCTGTGTGCCAAGTGTGGTCTTGATCAGTCATTGGATGAGGGTGGCAGCAGTCTCAGAAAGTGAGTGAAGGTACTTCAACTCCCATCATCCGTGGTCCGTCCCACTCAAAACTGTACCAGGATGTAGAGTGGGTCATGGGGGCTCTGTGTGCCAAGTGTGGTCTTGATCAGTCATTGGATGAGGGTGGCAGCGGTCTCAAAAAGTGAGTGAAGGTACTTCAACTCCCATCATCTGTGGTCCGTCCCACTCAAAACTGCACCAGGATGTAGAGTGGGTCATGGGGGCTCTGTGTGCCAAGTTTGGGCCTGGTCTCTGGTTTGTAGGGGCTGCAATGTTCTGTGGGGAATGAATTGGGTGAAGGTACTGCAGATCCCATCATTTGTGAGCCATCGTGCCGTAAACCGCAGCAGGTTTGTAAAGTGGGCCATTGGGCCTCTGTGTGCCAAGTTTGGTCCTGCAGTACCTTCTTCCTTTGGCTGGTTCGTCCGGGGGGATGTGAGCTCCGGCTGCCTACTCTGGATGGCGAGGCGTTACGCCCGTCGCCCTTAGTAAAGAGCCTGGGGGTCCAGTTGGACCCGCTGCTGACAATGGAGGCCCAGGTCTCCGCTGTCAGCAGATCTGCTTTCTACCATCTGCGGCAGGCTAGGCGTCTGGCGCCCTATCTGTCTGGAAATGACCTAGCTACGGTAATCCAGGCAACGGTCATCTCGAGGCTAGACTACTGTAACGTCCTTTACATTGGTCTTCCTTTGTCGGTCATCCGGAAGCTCAAACTGGTCCAGGACGCGGCAGCAAGACTCCTGGCTGGAGTACCGGCCAGGGCGCATAGCACTCCAACCCTGCAGTGTCTGCACTGGTTGCCAATCGAGCACCAAATCATCTTCAAAGTGTTGGTCTTGACCTTTAAGGCCTTGCATGGTCTGGGGCCGGTGTACCTGAGGGACCGTCTACTCCCATATGTTCCCCAGAGATCTCTTCGATCTGAGGATCTCAATCTCTTGCAGATCCCTTCCCTGCGAACCATCCACTTGTCGTCAACCAGAGAGCCTTCTCCATGGTGGCACCATGTCTGTGGAATAATCTACCACCTAAAGTGCGAGAAATTAGCGAGCTGCCGGCTTTCCGGAGAGCTTGCAAAACAGTATTGTTCCGGCATGCATTTAGCCTTTAACCTCTCTTGGTTATAGCGGAATATCGTGTAAATTGTCTTATATTTCACAGTTTTTATGCTTCCCTGTTTGTAGTTCGAGATGCTGTAAACCGTTCTGAGCCAGATTGGAAAGGACAGTATACAAATCGAAATAATAAATAAATCTATGTATATAATAAAAAAAACAATGTTTGTATATATGTATGTGTGTTTGTGGATATGTGCCAGCTTTCTGATTGGTTGCCACTGTGGGATTATTTGCATAATGCCTCTGATTGGCCAGCACCACCAACATTCCGACACTCTAAAGTGACCGAGAGGGGTAAGGAAAAGCCCCGAGGCAGTCAGACATAGTGGGAGTTTAAGGCCAAAACACTTTGCGGCCCCCAACAATGACAGATCAGAACCAAACTTGGCACACAAATCCCCCATGACCCACTTTACATCCTGGTGCAGTTTAGGGCAGGATGGGCCACAAATGATGGGATTTGCAGTACCTTCACCCAATTCACTTCCCACAGACCACTGCAGCCCCTACAAATCACGGATCAGGCCAAAACTTGCCACACAAAGTACTCATGACCCACTCTACATCCTTCTGCAGTTCTAAGGGGGATGGACCATGGATGATGGGTCTTGCAGTACCTTCACTCACTTACTGATACCACTGCGACCCTCATCCAATGACCAATGCAGACCAAACTTGGCACACGGAGCCCCCACGACCCACTCTACATCCTGGTGTAGTTCAGAGGACAGTGGACCATGGATGATGGGACTTGAAGTACCTTTACTCATTTCCCAAGACTGCTGCGACCCTCCTCCAATGACTGATCAAGACCAAACTTGGCACACAGAGCCCCCATGACCCACTCTACATCCTGGTGCAGTTTGGAGGAGGATGGACCATGGATGATGGGACTTGAAGTACCTTTACTCATTTCCCAAGACTGCTGCGACCCTCCTCCAATGACTGATCAAGACCAAACTTGGCACACAGAGCCCCCATGACCCACTCTACATCCTGGTGCAGTTTGGAGGAGGATGGACCATGGATGATGGGACTTGAAGTACCTTTACTCATTTCCCAAGACTGCTGCGACCCTCCTCCAATGACTGATCAAGACCAAACTTGGCACACGGGGCCCCCATGACCCACTCTACATCCTGGTGCAGTTTGGAGGAGGATGGACCATGGATGATGGGACTTGAAGTACCTTTACTCATTTCCCAAGACTGCTGCGACCCTCCTCCAATGACTGATCAAGACCAAACTTGGCACACAGAGCCCCCATGACCCACTCTACATCCTGGTGCAGTTTGGAGGAGGATGGACCATGGATGATGGGACTTGAAGTACCTTTACTCATTTCCCAAGACTGCTGCGACCCTCCTCCAATGACTGATCAAGACCAAACTTGCCACACAGAGCCCCCATGACCCACTCTACATCCTGGTGCAGGTCGCAGGACGGTGGACCATGGATGATGGGACTGTAAGTACCTCCACTCACTTCACAATACCGCTGCCAACCTCATCCAATGACTGCTCAAGACCAAACTTGGGACACAGAGCCCCCATGACTCATTCTACATCCTGGTGCAGTATCGAGGAGCATGGACCACGGATGATGGGACTTGAAGTACCTCCACTCACTTCCCAAGACTGCTGGGACCCTCATCCAATAACTGATCAAGACCAAATTTGGCACACAGAACTCCCATGACCCACTCTACATCCTGGTGCAGTTTGGAGGAGGATGGACCGTGGATTATGGGACTTGAAGTACCTTCACTCACTTCCTGAGACCACTGCGAGCCAAATAAACAACTGATAAGGACCAACCTTGGCACACAATGCCTTTCTCAAATAACCCGGGCAGGGCAGGGCCGGGTCCCCAAGCTAGTAAATAAATAAAAGTCAATAGGCAACTTGCAGGCGCATCCACCCAAATTAATCCTAAGGGCCGAAATATTCTCAAACTAACCGCTTCTCTCCAATTTTGGAAGCTAAGCAGGTTCAGACCTGGTTTGGACTTGGATAGGAGGCCGCCAGGGAATCTCAGGCTATGTTTCAGAGCTGAATCTCCATATGAAAACCCTATGATATTCATGGGATCGCCATAAGTCAGCCTTGGAGTTCTGGCAGGGGGTGATGGTTGAGCTTGACCTCCCTCCGGTTCCACTCCAGCTGCTCCGACTTGCGTGGGTCCATCGTCCGCAACTGGGATCGAGGCCCTCCCTGCTAGACAGGCTCCTGTTTATTCCTGGCTGTCTCCGCAGAGGTTTATTTCCAGCCGAGTCGGGTTATTTTTGGGGAGCCCCTTTTTCTGGAAACCCGTCCTGGCAGAAGACCTTTCTGGAGGAAGCTCTATATCTATCCAACCCGGCTTCCGTTGCCTTCGGAGGAAGACTCTCCCTCTGGCTATTTCCCGGCCCCTCGTTGCAAATCTTCTCCTTTCTCTTGGCTTCCAAACTTTTGCCCATTTGGATGGCCCTTCTCCGGACACCTCCCGCCTTCCCCATCTCCTCTTTGAGGGCACGAGGTCATTCCAGGTCATGAAGTCTGGCCAAAGCGGAACGTCTTCCTCGAGTGTGACACTTTCCTCCTCTTGATTCAGTCGCTGAGAATCCTATTGGCTTTTCTTTCGCTCCCAGATCACATTGCTTGTTTGTTTGTTTGTTTGTTTATATCTTGCTTTAGCTCCCCATAAGGAGACTCAATGTGGCTCACAATCAAAAACATTACAACTTCACCAAGGCGGATCGGTGCTGCTTGTGTGATTGCAGTGTTTCCCAACCTTTTTTGAGCCGCGGCACACTTTTTACATTTGCAAAATCCTGGGGCACACCACCAACCAAAATGACACAAAATGACACTCTGACACAGTCATACATATAGTGAATATGTTTTTAAATGTATTTATACACTCAGTGTGAAACCTGGGCCTGTTTCAATGAACACAACATAGATATCCTGGCAGGAATGGCAGAAAGACACAAACTTCCCACACAGAACTCCCATAACCAAGAGAAAAATGCTATAAGAGTTTGGTGGGCATTGACCTTGAGTTTTGGAGTTGTAGTTCACCTATATCCAGAGAGCACTGTGGACTCAAACAATGATGGATCAGGACCAAACTTGGCATGATTACTCAATATGCACAAATATGAACGCAGGTGGAGTTCAGGGGAAATAGACCTTGACATTTGGGAGTTGTAGTTGCTGGGATTTATAGTTCCCCTACAATCAAAGAGCATTCTGAACCCCACCAATGATGGAACTGGGCCAAACGTCCAACACAGAACCCCCAGGAGGCAAGAGGAGGTCTCTACTTGGGGAAAGGGAGGCGGGCCTTCCCAATGCATGGAGAGGGAGAGACCATGTAGACAACGGGTGGGGAGGGGGGTGGTTGTAATTTTGTGCCTTTATGGAGGTAGGTTTCTTAGGGTTTTTATACTTCAACAGACTAGACTCCCCCCCCCCCCCCAGGAGGTTCCAATTTCCCACGGCACACCTGATGATTGCTCATGGCACGCTAGTGTGCCCCGGCACACTGATTGGGAAACACTGTGTTATTGGACCTCACAGCAACGTTTGATACTGCCGATTACAATGTTTTGACTCACCGTCTTGCCAGGGTCGGGGTGAAGGGGACGGCCTTGAATTGGCTGTCCTCCTTCCTCCTGAACCGGTCACAGTGAGTGAGGAGGGGCGAAGTGGTCTCCGGGGGTTCCCCCTTAGCTTGTGGGGTCCCACAGGGGGCCATACTCTCCCCTTTATTATTTAACATCTATATGCATCCACTTGGTCAGCTGGTGCGTAGCCTTGGGCTGGAACATCATTAGTACGCTGATGACACCCAGCTCATTCTGAGGATGGGGGGCAGGCCTGGAACCGTACCCGATAATTTCCATCTCTGCCTCGAAGCCGTCACTGGATGGCTGCAAGCCAGTAGGTTGAAGGTGAATCCAGCGAAGACGGAGATCCTCTGGCTGTGTCATCCGGGCGGTAGGGATGTCCAGCTTCCGACCCTGGACGGCGTGGCGCTATGCCCGTCATCTTCAGTAAAGAGCCTTGGAGTTCTCTTGGACCCTCCGCTGTCAATGGAGGCGCAAATCTCCGCTGTCAGCAGAGTGGCGTTTTTCCATCTTCGTCAGGCTCGGAGGCTGGCCCCGTACTTGTCTCGGCACTACCTGGCCACAGTGATCCAAGCTACGGTCATCTCAAGGCTAGACTACTGTAACGCTTTCTACATTGGCCTGCCTTTGTTGGTTACCTGGAAACTCAAGCTGGTGCAGAACGTCGTAGCTCGGTTGCTCGCAGGAGCTCCTGCGAGCTGCCACATGACACCAATTCTGCGGGAACTGCACTGGCTCCCTATTGAGTACCGGATCACCTTCAAAGTGCTAGTCTTGACTTTCAAGGCCTTGTATGGTCTGAGGGACCGCCTAACCCCATACTGTCCCACGAGAACACTTAGATCCGAAGAGAGGAACCTTCTAGCCGTGCCCAGTGTCAAGCAATACCATCTAACTTCAACATGGAGAAGGGCACATGCACAGAAATATACAAATATACACATACACAATACATAAACACACCTCTACTTACACACATCAACACATATACATGCACATACATATACAAACACACATATACATAAGTACACACATATACACGCATACACATATACATGACTACACACACAGTCCCCAAGTTTAAAAAAACCCACAGCAACGCGTGGCCGGGACAGCTAGTACCATAATAAAACAGTATGTCATTCCATATTATTATATATTATCAGTAGTAATTATATTTGATATATTAGTATTACCATATTACAATATTATTATTATATATGATATTGTGTTATGATTAGTATTGTATTACATTATATTATTATATGTATATACAATATGTTATTAGCATGGCACAATATTAGTAATATATATTACTAATATTGTGCTATGCTAATAATATATTGTATATACATATAATATTAATAATAATATCATATAATACAATACTAATCATAACACAATATCATATATAATAATAATATATTACTGTATTGTCTCTCTCGGCATTACTTCGCGAACGAAGATTCTTAGGAAGGACTCGTCCCACGTCTTTTACAAGCGCGTTGATGACAAAAAAGGCCAATCTGAGATAGGCAAGTTCGGTTGCAGAAAGCACAGCAGAAAGTCTCCTTGGGTGATGTTGTTTCCAAGTTGCGGTTCTTTCTGCGTTGTCGAGACCCATTTGGCGTGTCTTCTCGAAAGAGGCCGCAGCATTGTGGGTAGTGCGTCTCCATGCCTCCTGATGCGAGGCCAGGGTGGACCATTGTTGGTGATCAATCTGGCCGAGCGTGAGATGTTGTTTCAGGGAGTCCTTATATCGCTTTTTGGGGGCGCCTCTCTTGCGCTGATCCGTAGCGAGTTCACCGTAGAGTAGTATCTTTGGGAGGTGGTGGTCCTCCATCCTTAGAGATGTGCCCTGCCCAGCGCAGCTGTGTTCTCAATAGCATGGCCTCAACGCTGGTGATCCCTGCTTGCTCAAGGACAGCAACATTCGTCACATAGTCAGGCCAGTGTACATTTAGGATTGTGCGAAGACAGCGCTGATGAAAGCGTTTGAGGAGTCATAGGTGTTGGCGATAGGTGACCCATGTTTCAGACCCATAGAGGAGAATAGACAGTACGATAGCTCTGTACACACTGATTTTGGTGCTTTGCCTCAGGTGCTTGTTGCTCCAGACTCTTTTGTGAAGCCTTCCGAATGCACTCTATGTGATCGATCTCTTTGTCAATCTTGCAGTCTGAAGAGATGATGCTTCCCAGGTAGGTGAATGTCTGAACAGACTTAAGCACAGATTTGCCTATGCTGACGTGGGGATGATGGTGTTCTTCCTGTGGTGCGGGCTGGTAGAGAACTTCCGTTTCCTTCAGGCTGGTTTCCAGCCCAAACGGCTCTGCAGCTGTTGCAAAGCAGGATGTGAGGCGCTGCAGGGCTGCTTCTGAATGGGCGACAAGGGCAGCATCGTCGGCAAAAAGCAGCTCACGGACTTGATAGTTTAGAGCAGGGGTGGGCAATTACCGGCCCTCCAGGTGTTTTGGACTTCAACTCCCAGAAATCCTAACAGCTGGTAACCTGGCTAGGATTTCTGGGAGTTGAAGTCCAAAACACCTGGAGGGCCGGTAATTGCCCACCCCTGGTTTAGAGTCTTAGTGCGAGCCCTCAGACGGCTTTAGTTGAACAAGCTACCATCAGTACGATAGCGTATATATATGTTATATATATATATATTATATATATAATATTATATATATACAGTATATAATAGCATAGCGCAATATTAGTATTATATATTACTAATATTTTGCTATGCTAATAATATATTGTATATACATATAATATTAATAATAATATAATGTAATACAATACTAATCATAACACAATATCATATATAATAATAATATATTACTATACTGTATGATACCACTATACTGCAATATTAGTAATATTACATGTAATATATAATATTATTGTATTATATATAATAGCATATAATAATATAATATATTAATATATAAAATACTAATATTAGTATATGTTATTACATTTTACTATGTTTATCTAATTGTAATAATAATAATAATAATAATTTTATGCGAATGCTTTTATGTTTAGCCGTTTTGTCTCTTACAGAGGAGTTAAAGTAGGGTGTAAATAAATATAACAACAGCAGCAACAACAGCAATGAGGCCTGCATTGTGTGTAGATGGGGTTCCTCTGAGAGCTGCTGTTAATGGAGTTCCGGCAATCTTTTCCCTTTGGAGCCGCATGCTTCGCCGCTGCTCGCATTGCTGAACAGACAGAAATAGCTTTGCAACCTGAGACCCAACTCTGTTTTAGTGCAGCCGCTCGGTCAGAAATACCCCCAAACGGGGAAGGACCCGTGCCTCGCAAAACGACTGAACGGGGCTTTATTATTAAAAAGGTAACGAGGGTTGTCCCATCGGGGCCCAAAGCCGTTCTGATGAACCGCTGCGACTAGGATGCAAAACTTCGGGTTCACCGTTATGGTCAATGGTTGCAAGTTCAAGTCAAATCCTAGGATGGCGTTGAGAGATTCTGGTCGTTTGCAGAGGAGTCTCTGACCCTCTCCCGGCTTGCAGTCAAGGTATGTGGTTGTGGGACAATGCCACGGGTGGAAAGTGGCTGGAGTGCCTGTCTTTGGTTTATTTACGTAATGCATGCACATTTAAGTCAACATGTGATGATGATGGTTCTGGATGCATTGTGATACTTGTAGCATAGTTGTATATGGCAATACAGACATGCATTGCAACTGCATGCACATTTAAGGGCAACAGGTGATAATATAACAATAGTTATGGATGCGGTGTGAATGCTTGCAGCATAGTTGTATATGGCAAGACATGCATGCATTGCAACTACATGCACATTTAAGGGCAACAGGTGATATTAGTGTAATAATAATAGTTATTGATGTGGTGTGATGCTTGTAGCATAGCTGTATATAGCAATACATGCATGCAACTTCATGCACATTTAAGGGCAACAGGTGATAATATAATGATAGTTATGGATGCGGTGTGATGTTTGTAGCATAGTTGTATATGGCAAGACATGCATGCATTGCAACTGCATGCACATTTAAGGGCAACAGGTGATATTAATGTAGTAATAATAATAGTTATTGATGTGATGTGATGCTTGTAGCATAGCTGTATATAACAATACATGCTATACAACAATACATAGTTGAATATGGCAAGGCATGCATGCATTGCAACTACATGCATATTTAAGAGCAACAGGTGATAATAATATAATATTAATAGTTATGGATGCGGTGTGATGCTTGTAGCATAGCTGTATATAGTAGGCCTGGATGATCATGGTTCTAAATGGTTCTAAAGTACTTACAAAACTAAAGTTCTGGTGGTGAACACTAGGTGGCGCTGGTGCTTTGCTTCTACAGTGTTGTTAAAGTTCTGGTGGTGAACACTAGGTGGCGCTGGTGCTTTGCTTCTACAGTGTTGCTAAAGTTCTGGTGGTGAACATTTCAGAACTCTTACAAAACTTTCAAAACTTCATTATTATTTCATTATTGGCAATTTTTAAGACAGAACCAATTAGGAACTGCCATTTATAACGAAATTTTGAAAGTTTTGTTAGAGTTCTGAAATGTTCCCCACCAGAACTTTAGCAACACTCTAGAACCAAGCACCAGTGCCACCTAGTGTTCACCACCAGAACTTCAGTAACACTGTAGAAGCAAAGCACCAGCGCCACCTAGTGTTCACCACCAAAACTTTAGCAACACTGTAGAAGCAAAGCACCAGCGCCACCTAGTGTTCCCCACCAGAACTTTAGCAACACTGTAGAAGCAAAGCACCAGCGCCACCTAGTGTTCACCACCAGAACTTTAGCAACACTGTAGAAGCAAAGCACCAGCGCCACCTAGTGTTTACCACCAGAACTTTAGCAACACTGTAGAAGCAAAGCACCAGCGCCACCTAGTGTTCACCACCAGAACTTTAGCAACACTGTAGAAGCAAAGCACCAGCGCCACCTAGTGTTCACCACCAGAACTTTAGCAGCACTGTAGAAGCAAAGCACCAGTGCCATCTAGTGTTCACCACCAGAACTTTAGCAACACTATAGAAGCAAAGCACCAGCGCCACCTAGTGTTCACCACCAGAACTTTAGCAGCACTGTAGAAGCAAAGCACCAGCGCCACCTAGTGTTCACCACCAGAACTTTAGCAACACTAGAAGCAAAGCACCAGCGCCACCTAGTGTTCACCACCAGAACTTTAGCAGCACTGTAGAAGCAAAGCACCAGCGCCACCTAGTGTTCACCACCAGAACTTTAGCAACACTGTAAAGCAAAGCACCAGCGCCACCTAGTGTTCACCACCAGAACTTTAGCAGCACTGTAGAAGCAAAGCACCAGCGCCACCTAGTGTTCACCACCAGAACTTTAGCAGCACTGTAGAAGCAAAGCACCAGCGCCACCTAGTGTTCACCACCAGAACTTTAGCAGCACTGTAGAAGCAAAGCACCAGCGCCACCTAGTGTTCACCACCAGAACTTTAGCAACACTGTAAAGCAAAGCACCAGCGCCACCTAGTGTTCACCACCAGAACTTTAGCAGCACTGTAAAGCAAAGCACCAGCGCCACCTAGTGTTCACTACCAGAACTTTAGCAACACTGTAAAGCAAAGCACCAGCGCCACCTAGTGTTCACCACCAGAACTTTAGCAACACTGTAGAAGCAAAGCACCAGCGCCACCTAGTGTTCACCACCAGAACTTTAGCAGCACTGTAGAAGCAAAGCACCAGCGCCACCTAGTGTTCACCACCAGAACTTTAGCAACACTGTAAAGCAAAGCACCAGCGCCACCTAGTGTTCACCACCAGAACTTTAGCAGCACTGTAGAAGCAAAGCACCAGCGCCACCTACTGTTCACCACCAGAACTTTAGTTTTGTAAGTACTTTAGAACCATTTAGAGCCATGATTGCTCAGGCCTAAAGGGTTTCTTAAGGAGTCATAGCCTTTTTCTTCCAAAATTAGGAAAAGTCCCAAGGTTTCCGGATGTGGGACGGAAAGCGGTTCTCCTCCTGAGATCCCAGATCCGTTCCCTGCAGGACAGCATTGAATTGCGCTTATGCACATGACACAGTCTCCCTCTTTGGTTGGATTTATGACCCATTGTCATGCCAGTGTATACAAGGGAGGCTTTGTTGGTTTGGTTGCACATGGCCTGAAAGAGGGCAAGGCGACTGCGGGAGGTGCAGGGTGTTCCGCTTGGATTGCCAAAAACGCCGGGAAAACAAAACATAATCAGAAGAGACCACAAGTTTACTTCTGGTTTTGCAAAATGGTCATTGGAAGGGGTTAGAATATTGGGGGAATGCATCCCAATGCATTGCAATACTTCCAAAGAGGCTGGCTGGCCATCCATTGGGAGGGCTTTGATTGTGCTTTTTCCTGCATGAAGGCAGAAGGGGGTTGGACTGGATGGGCTCCAGAGGTCTCTTCCAACTCTACTATTATTCTATGATTCACTCATTTGAGCGAATATTGTGTCAGCTGCCTTTAAAATGCCCCGGCATCTCCTCCGACTTCCACCTTGGTCCTCAGCTTGCTTCAATTGCTGCAAAAGGTTTGCACCCGATTGATTGCAGAGAAAGGAAGCGGCCTTGTTAAACTTTATCCTCTTGATCTCATTCTGGAGTTGCGGATTCCCACTTTTCCTTTTGGGAAACATTGCGGGATACATAACGCACCTGTTCTATGGCCAAAATGGAGCCACAAACAGAGACTCGCGGACTGCATTTGGCCCCCGAGATGCATCTTAATGATTTAAGACGGCAAACCCGGCATTCAATTATTTAAAGCCTGGGAGCATTCATGCATGGAAAGCGCCCTCGCTATCCCTCTCGCCTCCCAAAGACGCTCTGCGCTTCATGTTGTTTATTCCAACTTAATTCTGCTCGTTTAGAGATGCTTCGTCAAGCACGGCTCTTAATTCCCCTTCAAAGGCCGCCGGGGTTGTTCCCGGCAAAGCTTTGCCGTAAGCGCAAACAACAGACGCCCCCCCCAAAAGAGACCCCCAGAAAGGGCCCAATCGCAATGCAGATCCATATTTGCTTTTCTTTCGACCACATCAATTGCTGCACATTGCAAAACGCAAAAGCAATCCACGGAATAAGAAGTAGAGGATGCCGCTCTTCCCAGTTGGCAGATTTATCCATTTATTTACGACATTTCTTCTTCCTTTCTTCTGTGTGAATCCTCATTAATAACTTTTAAGATCATGACTATTCTATAATGATTGGTTTTGTCTGTGAAATGTTGCAATGCATACATGTCTTGCCATATACAGTTATGCTACAAGCATCACACCACATCCATAACTACTACTACTACTACTACCATTATCACATGTTGCCCTTAATGTGCATGCAGTTGCAATGCATGTATGTATTGCTATATACAGCTATGCTACAAGCATCACACTGCGTCCATAACTACTACCACTACTACTACTACCACCACCATTATCAGATGTTGCCCCTAAATGTGCATGGAGTTGCAATGCATGCATATATTGCTATATATAGCTATGGCACAAACATCACACCATGTCCATCACTACTACTACTACTACTAGTAGTAGTAGTACTGCTATTAGCACCTGTTGCCCTTAATGTGCATGCAGTTGCAATGCATGTATGTATTGCTATATACAGCTATGCTACAAGCATCACACTACATCCATTACTACTACTACTACTAGTACTACTACTACTACCATTATCAGATGTTGCCCCTAAATGTGCATGGAGTTGCAATGCATGCATATATTGCTATATATAGCTATGGCACAAACATCACACCATGTCCATCACTACTACTACTACTAGTAGTAGTAGTAGTAGTAATACTGCTATTAGCACCTGTTGCCCTTAATGTGCATGCAGTTGCAATGCATGTATGTATTGCTATATACAGCTATGCTACAAGCATCACACCACATCCATTACTACTACTACTACTACTACTACTACTACTAGTACTACTACCATTATCACATGTTGCCCTTAAATGTGCATGGAGTTGCAATGCATGCATACGTTACTATATACAGCTATCCTACAAGCATCACACCACACCCATCATTACTACTATCACCTGTTGCCCTTAATGTGCATGCAGTTGCAATGCATGTATGTATTGCTATATACTAGGGGCCCCACCTCGTGCTCCGCCCTGTCTCTCTCTCTCCTCGGCCCTCGGCGGCACTGGGGCCCCGTCCAGGCTTCACTTACTGGCGTTGAGGGTGCGCTCATCAGCTGAACCGCGGGGACCATCCTCCTCCGGCACCACGGGAACCATCCTCCTCTCGTTCACACACACACCCCCTCCCTCCCGCAGCCTCGCATCCTATCCCTACGCGCACCTTCACCTTGCTCCCGCCTCCCCCAGGAGCAACCAATTGGCGGTTCTGTCACCACACCGTGGCAAGAGACGAGCGCCAGGGCCCGCCCACGAAAGCCTCAGTGGTGGAAAAAGCCCCGCGGGGGTGGAAGGTCATAGCAGGAGCGCGCGCGCGCAGGGTGCATGCGCACAGGGCAGAAGCGCCCCATCCGGCTGGGATCGACCTCATACGGGCTTGGGATCAACTGGTCGATCGCGAGGTACCTAATGAGCACCCCTGGCCTATCGAAATATGTGAAAACTAATGAAGTTACGAAAAGTCTACCATCGACCAAAATCTACGAAAAGTCTAGGAAGCTTACGAAAAATATACAAAGACAACGCAAAGTCTCTGAAAAGTTTTCGAAATGTTTCCTGAGCTCTTGTGGGGAAAAAATCTACTAAACTTAAAAAAAAAACCGAAAAATCTTGGAAGTCTTCTAAAGTTTATGAAGAATCTATGAAGGCTCTAGAAATCTTGGATTACGTTTCAGTTTGTTCACCCTCGTGCAGACTGTCACAGCGGCCAAGCACCAGGTCAGGACCTGGACAGCCTCCTTAGTAGCAGGTGGGAAGGAGTGACAGAATTGGACGTCATCCGCGTACAGGTGACACCGCACCCCGAAACTCCGGATGATCTCCCCCAGCGGCTTCATGTAGATGTTAAACAACATGGGAGACAGTAATGACCCCTGAGGAGCCCCAGAAGACAATGTTTGTGGGGCTGAAAAGGAGTCTCCAGGGGCGGTCCTACCGGTAGGCAAAGGACGCTGCTGCATGGGGCGCCATCTGGGTAAGGGCGCATTCCCCCGCCCGCCAGACAGCGTCCGGCCGATGTTCCACTTTTGGGCCTTGTGCGCTCTGACGCCGCACCCTAGCAAACCTCCCTGCGTGCTGAATAGGGAGTGCTGTGTTTACAGGCTTCTGCACCTGTGTACAGGAGCTTCTGGGCATGCGCGGAGGGGGGGGCGTGCCCAATAGTGAGCGCTGTGTTTACAGGCTTCTGCACCTGCGCACAGGAGCTTCTGGGCATGCGCGGAGGGGGTGTGTGTCAGATTATTGCATTTTTAATAGCAATTCATGAGTCAGCACAAGATATATTTTCGCAGTTTGAGATGACCTGCAGTGTGACATGTTTGACAACGGATGGCGCTGTCTCAAGACTGCTAAATGGAACCTTGAGGAATGTCAGTTACAATTTGTCAGTTGGGATTTAATATCTGTGAGGAAAGGATGTTTAGAAAGGTAGCTGTGATGGCTGTTGTTTTTCGATGTTTAGCCAGTTATTGTTAAATACAATTCAATACAAAGTTATATATTTACCTTTTGAATTGAATGAGAGTTTCATTCTTCACACGAACAGAGACTGGAGTTTTTGGGCCGATGGGGAATTAAACTTCTATATTTCTGTTGCCTATCCGCTGTGACATAAATACTCAACGTTGAAGAGGGGGCGCGTGCCGAATAGGGAGCGCTGTGTTTACAGGCTTCTGCACCTGCGCACAGGAGCTTCTGGGCATGCGCGGAGGGGGCGTGCCGAATAGGGAGCACTGTGTTTACAGGCTTCTGCACCTGCGCCCAGGAGCGTCTGGGCATGCGCGGCGGGGGGCGTGCCGAATAGGGAGCGCTGTGTTTACAGGCTTCTGCACCTGCGCACAGGAGCTTCTGGGCATGCGCGGAGGGGGGGCGTGCCGAATAGGGAGCGCTGTGTTTACAGGCTTCTGCACCTGCGCACAGGAGCTTCTGGGCATGCGCGGAGGGGCGTGCGAATAGGGAGCTCTGTGTTTACAGGCTTCTGCACCTGCGCACAGGAGCTTCTGGGCATGCGCGGAGGGGGGGCGTGCCGAATAGGGAGCGCTGTGTTTACAGGCTTCTGCACCTGCGCACAGGAGCTTCTGGGCATGCGCGGAGGGGGCGTGCGAATAGGGAGTGCTGTGTTTACAGGCTTCTGCACCTGCGCACAGGAGCTTCTGGGCATGCGCGGGGGGCGTGCGAATAGGGAGCACTGTGTTTACAGGCGTCTGCACCTGCGCACAGGAGCTTCTGGGCATGCGCGGAGGGGGGGCGTGCCGAATAGTGAGCGCTGTGTTTACAGGCTTCC
This sequence comes from Anolis apletophallus, assembly GCA_030556195.1. Taxonomy (NCBI): domain Eukaryota; kingdom Metazoa; phylum Chordata; class Lepidosauria; order Squamata; family Anolidae; genus Anolis; species Anolis apletophallus. The sequence goes on along the minus strand of JARBWK010000015.1, from coordinate 43,793,882 downwards.
GCACCTGCGCACAGGAGCTTCTGGGCATGCGCGGAGGGGGTGTGTGTCAGATTATTGCATTTTTAATAGCAATTCATGAGTCAGCACAAGATATATTTTCGCAGTTTGAGATGACCTGCAGTGTGACATGTTTGACACCGGATGGCGCTGTCTCAAGACTGCTAAATGGAACCTTGAGGAATGTCAGTTACAATTTGTCAGTTGGGATTTAATATCTGTGAGGAAAGGATGTTTAGAAAGGTAGCTGTGATGGCTGTTGTTTTTCGATGTTTAGCCAGTTATTGTTAAATACAATTCAATACAAAGTTATATATTTACCTTTTGAATTGAATGAGAGTTTCATTCTTCACACGAACAGAGACTGGAGTTTTTGGGCCGATGGGGAATTAAACTTCTATATTTCTGTTGCCTATCCGCTGTGACATAAATACTCAACGTTGAAGAGGGGCGCGTGCCGAATAGGGAGCGCTGTGTTTACAGGCTTCTGCACCTGCGCACAGGAGCTTCTGGGCATGCTTGGGGCGTGCGAATAGGGAGCACTGTGTTTACAGGCTTCTGCACCTGCGCACAGGAGCTTCTGGGCATGCGCGGAGGGGCGTGCCGAATAGGAGCGCTGTGTTTACAGGCTTCTGCACCTGCGCACAGGAGCTTCTGGGCATGCGCGGGGGGGCGTGCCGAATAGGGAGTGCTGTGTTTACAGGCTTCTGCACCTGCGCACAGGAGCTTCTGGGCATCTTGAAGGGGGCGTGCCGAATAGGGAGCACTGTGTTTACAGGCTTCTGCACCTGCGCACAGGAGCTTCTGGGCATGCGCGGAGGGGGGCGTGCCGAATAGGGAGCGCTGTGTTTACAGGCTTCTGCACCTGCGCACAGGAGCTTCTGGGCATGCGCGGAGGGGCGTGCGAATAGGGAGTGCTGTGTTTACAGGCTTCTGCACCTGCGCACAGGAGCTTCTGGGCATGCGGGGGGCGTGCCGAATAGGGAGCTCTGTGTTTACAGGCTTCTGCACCTGCGCACAGGAGCTTCTGGGCATGCGCGGAGGGGGGGCGTGCCCAATAGTGAGCGCTGTGTTTACAGGCTTCCGCACCTGCGCACAGGAGCTTCTGGGCATGCGCGGCGGGGGGGGCGCGTGCCGAATAGGGAGCGCTGTGTTTACAGGCTTCTGCGCCTGCGCACAGGAGCTTCTGGGCATGCGCGGAGGGGGGGGGCGTGCCGAATAGGGAGCGCTGTGTTTACAGGCTTCTGCACCTGCGCACAGGAGCTTCTGGGCATGCGCGGAGGGGGGGCGTGCCGAATAGGGAGTGCTGTGTTTACAGGCTTCTGCACCTGCGCACAGGAGCTTCTGGGCATGCGCGGAGGGGGGGCGTGCCGAATAGGGAGCACTGTGTTTACAGGCTTCTGCACCTGCGCACAGGAGCTTCTGGGCATGCGCGGAGGGGGGGCGTGCCCAATAGTGAGCGCTGTGTTGACAGGCTTCCGCACCTGCGCACAGGAGCTTCTGGGCATGCGCGGAGGGGGGGCGCGTGCCGAATAGGGAGCGCTGTGTTTACAGGCTTCTGCGCCTGCGCACAGGAGCTTCTGGGCATGCGCGGAGTAGGGGGGGGCGCCAAAATAATGTTTTGGAAGGGCGCCAAAATAATGTTTGCTTACCATTTAAAATTACTTTAGACCGCCCCTGGGAGTCTCCCAACCACACCTTCTGGGAGTGACCCTTGAGGAAGGACCGGAGCCACTGTAGAACAGTGCTCCCAAGGCCCATTCCCGTGAGGCGTCCCAGAAGGATATATACATAAGCACGCACACACACACACACACACATATATATATATACATATCTGTAGTGGAAGCATTGCCAATTTGACCATGGTTCCCTCCAACTGCAAAAACATCCAAGCGACATTTTCTTCTCCTCTTTTGCAATGTTCTCGGTGCTCCAGAGCAATTCTATGGGATGTTCTGAGGGGAAGCACCCCATAGACTGCCCTTAAAAGGCCTAGAACACCCATAGAGAGAGATCCTTTCTAGAGATTTTGCAGGTCCTTCAGGGAATCCTCTGATGGAAATCTACTCGAGATTCCCTTGAAGGTTTCCCTCCAAAGAACTGGCCTGATTTCCTTCCTCTCCTCCTTTTTTTCCTTTCTCGTTCTTCCCTTTCTGTTTTTCCAAAGCCCAAGAGCGAGGGTTGGGCCCCATGGAGTGCATGGAGGGCAACACACCCACCCAGCGCAATGCATTCCCTGTTTGTTTGCTCTGAAAGGCAGACATTCCTCCTCTCTCTCTCTCTCTCTCTCTCTCTCTCCCCCCCTCCCCTCTCTCTTTTGCAAATTTGGAAGCCAAAGGGAAAAAAGAGGCTTGTCTCTTAATAGAGGAGGAATTTGCTAATTGCTGAATGGAAAAGGTCCAAATCCGGGCATGTGTTTGCACTTTGCAGGAAGGAATGAAAGGGCTCCTTAGAGCGAAGGAAGGAAGGAAGGAAGGAAGGAAGGAAGGAAGGAAGGAAGGAAGGAAGGAAGGAAGGAAGGACCTTGAGCGCCCCAGAAAGGAAGGGAAGACTCAAAGAAGACAGAGAGAGAAAGAGAGGAAGGAAGGAAAAGGAAAGATGGAGGGGAACTTGGGATTCTTCCCAAGGTGACATTTACTTTCTCAACAGGCTGCATTGCCTTTCTGGTTTTTAACATGTTTATTGCACCCTTTTCCAGCAAGAAAGAAAGAAAGGAAGGAAGGAAGGAAGGAAGGAAGGAAGGAAGGAAGGAAGGAAGGAAGGAAGGAAGGAAGGAAGGAAGGAAGGAGGAATGAAAGAAGGAAAGAAGGAAGGAAAGAAAGAAAGAAAGAAAAGGAAGGAAAGAAAGAAAGAAAGAAAGGAAAGAAGAAAAAGAGGAATAAAGGAAAGAAAGAAGGAAGGAAAGGAAGGAAAGAAGGAAAGAAAGAATGGAAGGAAAGAAAGAAAGAAAGAAAGAAGAAAAGAGAGAAAAGAAGGAAGGAAAGGAAGGAAGGAAAGAAAGAAAGAAAGGAGAGGAAGGAAAGAAAGATAGGAAGGAAGGAAAGAAGGAAGGAATGAAAGAAGGAAGGAATGAAAGAAAGGAAAGAAGGAAGGAAGGAAAGAAAAGAAGGAAGAAAGGAAAGGAAAGAAAGAAAGAAGGGAAGGAAAGGAAAGGAAGGAATGAAATAATGGAAGGAAAGAAAGGAAAGAAGGAAGGAAAGAAGGAATGAAAGAAAGAAAAGAAGGAAGGAAGGAAAGAAAAAAAGGAATGAAAGAAAGAAGGGAATGAAAGGAAGGAATGAAACAATGGAAGGAAAGAAGAAAGGAAAGAAAGAAAGACAGGCAGATCAAGGGGTCGACGGCTTTCTCCTTGGGATATTAATTTTTAAGTCCCAATTTATACATACATACAAACACACATACATATGCAGACACAGTGTGTGTGTGTGTGTGTGTGTGTGTATGTATGTATGTATATAGATATTAATTTTTCGAAGTCCTAATGATGCTTGTGATCCATGTCCGTTGCTTTGGGAAGATCCCGCTTTCTCCCAAGAATGCAAAGAGAATCCGGGGTGGGGACATTTGGACATTGTTTGGATGCTGCCTTGCAATGATGATGGTGATGATGATGATGATTTAATTCAAAAAAGAAAGGGGGACGCACCCACTCCCTTCCTAACTATGCAGAGCATCTGGCTGCAAACCATCACCCGTATCCCTCCCTTTGGAGAGGAAAAAATGAGCAAGAATACAAGTAAACACACAAGTCCCGGGATTCCAACTCATTGCTCTGAAAGCGGTACCAAACTGCATTAAATCTGCAGTGTAGAACTGGGAGGAGAAGGACCCCCATCCGTCCCCGTCCTATTAAACTTTAACCATAAACCGGTTTCTCGGCGGCCCATTGTTCTCGGAAGAAGTTGCACAACGACCCGGTTTTTTTTCATCTGTGTATCTCTTGGAAGTCTTGGGATACTTTCTCCTTTTGTGAAAAGTTGTCCCGCTTGCCATCTGTGCACAGAGGATATCCTGTTCGAAGCGGAGGGTTAGTAGGCTAACCCTATAGGTTTATATATAGGGACACGTTCGGGGCATGGAGGCCTCGTTTGCAGCTTGCGGAATTGCTCTGGCAGGGCTTCCGAAATTATTTTATTGCTATTTTGAGGATTTAATATTTGTTCTATTTTAATACCATCGCGTTTCAATATGTTCTACCTGCCTCAAACTGCGAGGACAGGTAGGTAAGGAATTCCTGAGTCAGTGTGCCTTGGATTGGTTTGATTGATTGATTGATTATTATTATTCCTGAGTCAGTGTCCCTTAGATTTATTATTATTACTATTACTATTATTATCATTATACTACTACTACTGAATCAATGTGCCTTGAATGTATTATTATTAGTATTGTTGTTATTATCCTACTACTCCTGAGTCAATGTGCTTTGGAATTATTATTATTATTGTTATTTTTATTATTATCCTACTACTCCTGAGTCTATGTGCTTTTTATTATTGTTATTATTATTATTGTTATTATTATTATCCTACTACTCCTGAGTCTATGTGCTTTTGAATTATTATTATTGTTATTATTATTATCCTACTACTCCTGAGTCTATGTGCTTTGGAATTATTAGTATTATTGTTATTATTATTATCCTACTACTCCTGAGTCTATGTGCTTTTGAATTATTATTATTATTGTTATTATTATTATCCTACTCCTGAGTCTATGTGCTTTGGAATTATTATTATTATTATTATTATTATCCTACTACTCCTGAGTCAATGTGCTTTTGAATTATTAGTATTATTGTTATTATTATTATCCTACTACTCCTGAGTCTATGTGCTTTTGAATTATTATTATTGTTATTATTATTATCCTACTCCTGAGTCAATGTGCTTTGGAATTATTATTGTTATTATTATTATTATTATCCTACTACTCCTGAGTCAATGTGCTTTGGAATTATTATTATTATTGTTATTATTATTGTACTCCTGAGTCAATGTTTTTTGAAATTATTATTATTGCTATTCTTGAGTCAATGTGCTTTGGAATTATTATTATTTTATTATTATATTATCCTACTACTCCTGAGTCAATGTGCTGTGGAATTATTATTATTATTATTATTATTATCCTACTACTCCTGAGGAAAGCACACACTTGTGTCTTGGCAGGGTTAGGCTTCAGGTGGTTTTCTTTGGAATAGCTGAAGAGATCTTTCAAGGCATTAGTAAGTTGGTTTTCAACTGTTTCAAAGCCTTTTGCTTGTGTTGTTAGGCCAAGGTCATCAGCATATATAAAGCTCTTTGTTTTTAGTGTTTTTAGCATTCTATCTCGCACATTTGTGACTGTTTTTATCATGTTTGTGCATTGTTTATTTTATTTTGATGCAATTGTGTATTTGTTGTATTTATTGTCTATTGTTATGCATATTATTTTGTTGTATTATGTTTGGGCTCGGCCTCATGTCAGCCGCCCCGAGTCCCCATTGGGGAGATGGAGTCAGGGTATAAATAAATATTATTATTATTATTATTTGTGAGTTGTGGTTGTGGCTGATCTTTAGTAAAGATATTAAACAAGGTGCAATAAGCTGGGGTTCAATAACAGGTCCTGACCCTGCAGTAACCTCCCCCTTTTCCTCCCCTCCAGGTGATTCCTACCTGTGGTGCCGCCATGGTGTCGCTGTCGCTGAAGGTGTGCGTCCGGCAGGGCAATGTCGTCAAGACCATGCAGTTTGCGCCTGGCACTGCCGTCTATGACGCCTGCCGCATGGTCCGAGAGAGGGTCCCCGAGGCCCAGGCCGGGCAAGGTACGCATCTGCGCTGCGGGGTTACCCCACTTTCGTGCCACTTGGGGTCATGCCAGTGGTGCTCGGTGCTGTAGAATACCTGGAGTGGCATAGGTTTCAGCCACAGCAATTAAAGCGGTACCAAACTGCATCAGCCCTACTGTGTGGATCCATGAATGCATCAGTGAAGCTTTATTTATATCCCGCCCCATCTCCCAAAGGGAGTGGCTTACAACAAAACAATAACATGTTATTTTATATTATTACTACTACTATGTTATATTATAGTATACTATATTTTATATTATTATTATTATTAAATTAAAGTAGATTATTTCAGATTGTTAATTTTTATTAATTTATATTATAGCATTCTATATAATATAATATAAAAATATTACAGTACAATGGTACTAGTACAATATAGTAATATATAATACTGCTATCGTGCTATGCTAATAATATAATATATATTGTGTGTGTGTGTGTGTATAGATTTAGTCTTCAGTACTGGTATCCAAGTGACCCTAACCTCTATTATTGAGGTTCCATGGTCGGACCACTGTGCCCTGAGAATCCGGTTGGAGTTGGCACCCCCTCCCGGCAAAGGCGCCAAACAGATTTGGGTTCGCCCAAGAAGACTCATGGAACCCACTAGGTTCCTGAATGCTCTGTGGGATCTGGAGCCTGCCAGCATCTCTGTCGAGGAGCTAGTAGAGAACTGGAACACCAAACTGTCTAATGCTCTAGACGAGATTGCCCCTAGGCGCCCTCTCCGACCCCGCCGAAACCGGTCTCCTTGGTTTACTGAGGACCTTCGATCGACGAAGTGGATGAAGAGACGGCTAGAGAGCGTGTGGAAGAAACTCCGAGACGAAGGTTCAAAATCAGCTTATAAGCTTTTCATGGATGCTTATGAGCAGGCTACCAAGGAAGCAAAAAATTCCTACTACGCTTCCTTGATAGCGTCCGCAAGCTCACGCCCAGCACAATTATTTAAAGTAATTTGGTCTTTGACGATGGTCCCTACCATCCCAATAAATGATGATCAGGCCCTTTCTGCTGAGGCTTTTCAGAGCTACTTTGTGGACAAGATTTCGACTCTCCGCCAGGACCTTCCTTCCACAATTGATACAGTTAGCGAACTTGAGACTCCGTGGCCCTCCGCTGGGCCCACCTTCAACCGTTTCCACCCACTGGACGCAGAAGCTATCGACAGGATTGTCACTGCAGCTAGACCAAACACATGCTCCCTCGATCCGTGCCCTTCCTGGCTGGTGAAATCCAGCCTGAAAGGGTTACATGACCCTCTGTTGAAGATAATCAATACCTCCCTTGAGCAAGGAGTGTTTCCAGAGGGATTAAAAGAACCGGTGGCTTCTCCATTGCTGAAGAAACCGGGATTAGCTCCAGCGGTCCCTTCCAACTACCGCCCAGTGTCGAATTTACCGTACCTGGGCAAGGTGGTTGAGAGGGCAGCAATGGAGCAGCTGCAGACTTTCCTAAATGACACAGCTTGGCTAGACCCCTTCCAGTCCGGCTTCTGTTCGGGGCATGGGACAGAGGCGGTCCTGGTCTCCATCACAGACCAGCTGCGTTGCCATCTGGATCAAGGCGGATCGGCGCTGCTTGTGTTATTGGACCTCACAGCAGTGTTTGATACAGTCGATTACGATCTTTTGACTCACCGCCTTGCTGGAGCCGGGGTGAGGGGGATAGCCTTGAGCTGGCCGTCCTCCTTCCTCCGGAACCGGATACAGCGAGTGAGGAGGGGCGAGATGGTCTCCGAGGGTTCCCCTCTAATTTGTGGGGTGCCTCAGGGGGCCATTCTCCTCTATTATTTAACATCTACATGCGACCACTTGCCCAGCTGGTGCGCAGCTTTGGGCTTGAGTGTCACCAGTAAGCTCATTCTGAGGATGGAGGGCCGTTACTGGATGGCTGCGAGCCAGTAGGTTGAAGGTGAATGCAGCGAAGACGGAGATCCTCTGGCTGGGCCGCCCGGGCGGTGGGGACCTCCAGCTTCCAACCACAGACGGCGTAGCCTTATGTTCGTCGTCATCAGTAAAGAGCCTTGGAGTCCATCTGGACACTCGGCTTTCCATGGAGATCCGCGTCTCCATGGTTAGCCGAGTTGTGTTTTTCCATCTCTGCCAGGCTCGGAGGCTGGCCCCTTACCTGTCCCGACGCGACTTGGCCTTGGTGATCCAAGCAATGGTCATCTCAAGGCAGGGGCGGTCCTACTGGTAGGCGAAGGACGCCGCTGCGTGGGGCGCCATCTGGGTAAAGGGCGCATTCCCCCGCCTGCCAGACAGCGTCCGGCCGATGTTCCGCTTTTGGGCCTTGAGCGTTCCGACGCCGCGCTGTAGCAAACCTCCCTGTGTGCCGAATAGGGAGTGCTGTGTTTACAGGCTTCTGCGCCTGCGCACAGGAGCTTCTGGGCATGCGCGGAGGGGAGGGGGCAAAATAATGTTTTTTGGGGGGGGGCGCCAAAATAATGTTCGCTTACCATTTAAAATTACCTTAGACCGCCCCTGTCTCAAGGTTAGACTACCGGGAGTGGCGGCCAAGAAATCGAAAAAATTAAATTAATCCATTGTAAGATTATATTATTTTATAATATTAATAAATTATAGTATTATTTTATTACATTATCGTTGTGATTATTATTAGTGCTTTCTCTTTTATCAGGCGCTGTCATTTGCCTATTTCTGCTCTTTCTAGCCTATATATAATTCAGTTTTCTCTCTCGGAAGTTACCGTAAATCGTTTTCTCCCAGATTCTGCGCAGAATATTCCCATTTCCTTTTCCGGCAGTTGTTTTCTGCTCCAAATGCCCCGTTTTCTTGCAGAAAGGCCTTTTCTGACGGAACCGGTTACTGAATGTCATGAAGTTTCAGGCATTGGCTTTAAATGGCTTTGCATTAGGCGCTTCATTACCTTCGGTCGCCGTTTTCATTAATTAGCGTTGAGCGATTAATGTGCCGCGGTTGACGAGAGGGAAGAAAAGAAGAAGAAGAAAACCTCAAGGAACTTCTCCCACGAAGCTTGAGAAATGGGGTGCATCCACACTGGATAATTAATGCAGATTGACGCCACTTTGCCGTAACTCAATGCTATCCAGGGAGTGCTAGTTTGGCAAGGTCTGCCTCTTCCTGGGGGCTGTTTTGGGTTTTCTCTCTAATATATTCCCTTCATTCCTCAGCTTCAGATTATGGGTTATTCCTCTCTGATGAAGATCCGCGGAAAGGCATTTGGCTGGAAGCTGGAAGGACCCTGGATTATTATATGCTGCGGAATGGGGTATTATTATCATTAGTAGTAGCAGTAGATCAGGAACCATATTATTATTATATTAGAAGTCCAGGGGGCATATTATCATTATTATCACTATTATTTGCAGACCAGGAGCCTTATTATTATTATTATTTGCAGACCATAAGCCTTATTATTATTATTATTTGCAGACCAGGAGCCTTATTATTATTAATATTGTTATTATTATTATTTGCAGACCAGGAGCCTTATTATTATTATTTGCAGACCAGGAGCCTTATTATTATTATTTGCAGACCAGGAGCCTTATTATTATTATTATTTGCAGACCAGGAGCCTTATTATTATTATTATTTGCAGACCAGGAGCCTTATTATTATTATTATTTGCAGATCAGGAGCCTTATTATTATTATTTGTAGATCAAGAACCATATTATTATTATTTGCAGACCAGGAGCCTTATTATTATTATTATTATTATTTGGAGACCAGGAGCCTTATTATTATTATTATTATTTGGAGACCAGGAGCCTTATTATTATTATTATTATTTGTAGATCAGGAACCATATTATTATTATTATTTGCAGACCAGGAGCCTTATTATTATTATTTGGAGACCAGGAGCCTTATTATTATTATTATTATTATTTGGAGACCAGGAGCCTTATTATTATTATTTGCAGACCAGGAGCCTTATTATTATTATTTGTAGATTAGGAACCATATTACTATTATTATTTGCAGACCAGGAGCCTTATTATTATTATTTGGAGACCAGGAGCCTTATTATTATTATTTGGAGACCAGGAGCCTTATTATTATTATTTGTAGATTAGGAACCATATTATTATTATTATTTGCAGACCAGGAGCCTTATTATTATTATTTGGAGACCAGGAGCCTTATTATTATTTGCAGACCAGGAGCCTTATTATTATTATTTGGAGACCAGGAGCCTTATTATTATTATTTGGAGACCAGGAGCCTTATTATTATTATTTGTAGATTAGGAACCATATTACTATTATTATTTGCAGACCAGGAGCCTTATTATTATTATTTGGAGACCAGGAGCCTTATTATTATTATTTGGAGACCAGGAGCCTTATTATTATTATTTGTAGATTAGGAACCATATTACTATTATTATTTGGAGACCAGGAGCCTTATTATTATTATTTGCAGACCAGAAGCCTTATTGTTATTATTATTATTTGCAGACCAGGAGCCTTATTATTATTATTTGCATACCAGCAGCCTTATTATTATTATTATTTGCAGACCAGGAACCTTATTATTATTATTATTTGCAGACCAGGAACCTTATTATTATTATTATTTGCAGACCAGGAACCTTATTATTATTATTATTTGGAGAACAGGGGCACATTGTTGTTGTTATTATTATTCTTTGGAGAGCAGGGGACTTATTATTATTATGAGATCAGGAGATGTATTCTTATTAATAATACTTTAAGACCGGGGCCATGTTTTTGTTGTTGTTATTATTATTATGTTTATGTAAACACTTCTTTTTCTCTCCACAAAGAGACTCAAAATGGCTATGTATCTTTAAAATGCGTTATGATGATGGTGATTATAGTGATATTATTAATGTTGAAGTTATATTATTATTCATACATTCTTCTCATGTTTATTTATACTCTTCTCTATCTCTGGAGACTATTATTATTTTTATTACTAGCTTGGGGACCCAGCGGTGCCCGGGTTATTTGAGAAAGGCATTGTGTGCCAAGGTTGGTCTTTGGTACTTCAAGTCCCATCATCCATGATCCACCCTCCTCCAAACTGCAGTAGAAGATAGAGTGGGTCATGGGGGCTCTGTGTGCCAAGTATGGTCTTTGTTGGGGGCCGCAGCGGTCTTGGTCAATGAGTAGAGGTAGTTGAAGTCCCATCATCCATTGTCCACCTTCCTCTAAACTGCAGTAGAGGATAGAGTGGGTCATGGGGGCTCTGTGTGCCAAGTATGTGTGGGGCCGCAGCGGTCTTGGTCAATGAGTAGAGGTAGTTGAAGTCCCATCATCCATGGTCCACCCTCCTCCAAACTGCAGTAGAAGATAGAGTGGGTCATGGGGGCTCTGTGTGCCAAGTATGGTCTTTGTTGGGGGCCGCAGCGGTCTTGGTCAATGAGTAGAGGTAGTTGAAGTCCCATCATCCATGGTCCACCCTCCTCCAAACTGCAGTAGAAGATAGAGTGGGTCATGGGGGCTCTGTGTGCCAAGTATGGTCTTTGTTGGGGGCCGCAGCGGTCTTGGTCAATGAGTAGAGGTAGTTGAAGTCCCATCATCCATGGTCCACCCTCCTCCAAACTGCAGTAGAAGATAGAGTGGGTCATGGGGGCTCTGTGTGCCAAGTATGGTCTTTGTTGGGGGCCGCAGCGGTCTTGGTCAATGAGTAGAGGTAGTTGAAGTCCCATTATCCATGGTCCGCCCTCTAAACTATAGAAGGATGGAGACTGGGTCATAGGTCTTTGTTCAGGGCTGCAGTGGTCTGTGGGAATTGAAGGCTTTGAAAGTACTACAAATCCCATAATCCATGGTGGTACCTCAAGACCCATCCATGGTCCACCCTCCTCCAAACGGCAGTGGAATATAGAGTGGGTCATAGGGGCACTGTGTGCCAAGTTTGGTCTGTAATGTTCTTGGTTGGATTCTTGGATGCTGGCCAATCAGAGTCCTTTATGCAAATACTCCCTCAGTGGCAACCAATCCCCTCTGTCTGGTGCCTTAGAATGTTGGAGTTCTGAGGCTGGCCAATCAGAGTCCTTCATGCAAATAATCCCACAGTGGCAACCAATCGAAACGCTGCCACATATTCCTCCGCACCTCCTGCCCTCCGCAAACACTGACTTTTATTATATACATAGATAGATAGATTATGTTTACTTAGACCCCACTTTTTCTCTCCACAAAGAGACTCAAAGAGACTATTGTTGTTGTTGTCATTTTCCCGTTTCAGGACGTGCTGGAGTACAAGAAGAAGCAGCGGCCGCAGAAGGTGCGGATGCTAGATGGGTCCGTCAAGACCGTGATGGTGGACGACTCCAAGACCGTGGGGGAGCTGCTGGTCACCATCTGCAGCCGCATCGGTGAGAAGTCTCCCTTTTTGGAGATGTCCTTCCGTCCGTGTTCATCGGTGGGACACAGAGCATCGGGCAGTTTCCAGAGAAGGACAGAAGTAGGCCCACAGACACCAACGACTGGTTTTATACACAGCTGTATACTGGTTGCACAGGCAAAGGGGGAACGTCACATGTGTTCCAACATCCACTCATGATATAAATGTATATAATACTGCAGTTGGGGACCACTCTGTGAGCGTCCTCCAGGTCGCAGTGGTCTGGACGATATCTGCCACCACTTCCCTTTCTCATCCTGGAGCCCCATCACGCGGGAGAAGGGCCCTCGGCGAGTTATGAATGGCTGGATGAATGCAAACATGACATGTGTTGGGGTGCAAGGCACATACAGGACTTCACCCCACGTGTAGTCCGGTAGAGGCATTAGAGGAGGCACATTGTGCCGAGTGGTAGGCGGACCCACATCCTCTGCATTTGAGTGCCTCTTGAAGAACCCTCAAGGGGCACGACAATTGGGGACCGCTCTGTGGGTGTCCTGTGGGCCACAGCGTTCTGTATGATAATGCCGCCACTTCCCTCCCTCGTCCCGGAGCCCTGTCGTGCAAAGGAGGAACCTCCGTGAGTGACGGGCGGCCAGATGACTCCAACTGTGACCTCTGGCGGGGTGCAAGGCACATACAGGAGGCCTCCACCGGACTACAAGTGGGAGAGGGACCCACATCCTCTGCATTTGAGTGCCTCTTGAACAGGGGTGGGCAATTATTTTTTTTCAAGGGGCCACACGAGAGCCAAAAAATATGATGGAGCGCCACACCTAAAGGCTGAACTACATTCTAATCTTCATTATTTATTTATTTATTTACTATATTTACTATATATTACACATCACTAATATTGATACAATGGGAAAGATAGCAGAAGGCTATACAAGTCAATAACAGTCTATGTAATGTAAACAAATGATGGAGTCTTCTCTAATGAATGCGACATATATTGTGTCAATACATCATAGATACATCGTAAGTGAAAACATATCAAACATACATATTATTTCTCTTGGTAAGTACCAGCATCATGAATAAACGAAAATAATAGCGGTGAGCAAACTCGCACAAGCAGCGAGCCAAGACGCCCGGGCTCAAACGAGGAGAGTCAATGGTGTATATTACAGGCACAGGTCCCGGGCGCCTCTCCCAAACCCCGTGAAACTTCGAAAATAATCACAGTTTGTAGAGTGTTCTCACGAAAATAATGTCAGGGTGGGAGAAGGTCGTCCACGGGCCGACGAAATGGTCTCGCGCCTTTGTTTCACCCCGTAGGGCTTCCCTCAGGGCCAGGGGCGGGGCCTGGATGGCGTAATCTCGCGAGCGTCTTCACAGTGTCGTAGCACAAGGCATGGGACAACAGGAGCACCGCAGGTGGAAGCAGTATCCGCAGATACTGGGCTGGAAGCGGAGGCGCGCGAGACCCTTTTGTCGGCCCGTGGACGACCTTCTCCCACCCTGACATTTTTTCGTGAGAACACTCTACAAACTGTGATTATTTTCTGAAGTTTCACGGGGTTTGGAGAGGCGTCCGGGACCTGTGCCTGTAATATACACCATTGACTCTCCTCGCTTGAGCCCGGGCGTCTTGGCTCGCCGCTTGTGCGAGTTTGCTCACTGCTATTATTTTTGTTTATTCATGATGCTGGTACTTACCATGAGAAATAATATGTATGTTTGATATGTTTTCACTTACGATGTACCTATGATGTATTGACACAATATATGTCGCATTCATTAGAGATGACTCCATTGTTTGTTTACATTACATAGACTGTTATTGACTTGTATAGCCTTCTGCTATCTTTCCCATTGTATCGCCCTTTATATGTGGAACAGCTTTCCTTTCTTTCATTGTTGTACATCACTAATATTAACATCTATTATATAAATGGGTTCACGTCATGTGATGTATACCTCAAACAAAGAAACCATACAACGCAGAAACACAATACTTGCCAACAGAAATAGGCCTCAAGCAAGGTACGTTTGTAGCAAAGAAACTTCCCCCCCAAAACCTAAAAGGCCCCCAAAACAACGAGAAAAAATAAAACTACATTTACCAGCATCCTCCGGGGCTGCCAAAGACTCCCCCAGCCTCTACATTCTGAACAACATGATTGGCTGCCAATAAGGGCAGATTTGCATAACTGCTGCAATGGCCAGCCAACATGAAAATTCCGAACCTTAATAAACTGCCAAAACAGAATAAGGAAAAGGCCTGAGCCAATCCCCAACACATTAACTTGATTTCCCTAACTAACCCTCTCTTACAGGGAAGCTGTTTACGCTCTGAATTGACAGTAAGGCTTCATTAAGTTGATTCTCCCGACTAGGCCTCAGCTCATTGGACATTGTGTATGGCCTGAATTGACAGTAAGGCTTCATTAACTTGCTGTTCCTAACTAGGCCTCAGCTCATGGGACATTGTGTATGGCCTGAATTTACAGTAACCTACCTTGGCACACAGAGCCCCGACCATGCATGATGGGACTTGAAGTACCACCATGGAAAATGGGATTTGTAGTACTTCAAAACCCATAATTCCCCACAGACCACTGTGGCCCAGAACCAAGACCAATAAAGACCCAACTTGGCACACCATGCCCCCCATGACCCACACTCCATCCAACTGCAGTTTAGAGGAGAGCACACCGTGGATGATTGGACTTTCTCGCATCTCCTAAAAAGGGCACAGCAACGCGTGCCGGGTACAGCTAGTATTAATATATATCAAGAAATATTCATATATTATTAGTATTAATATCATAATTATTATATTATAGTATATATATATATAGACATAATATATTGAAATTATAATATAACATACTATATTATTTATTATATTATTATAAAATTATTATAAAATTATTATAAAATAATAATAAAAACCACTAAAATTAAATTAAATTCAAGAAGACAAGGTGCGAACCAAGATGGAATGGCCCAATGGACCCAGCCCAGAGGATGGCAAAGTGGACCCAGCCGCCGCAGAAGAGAGCAGAGCAGCAGGCGATCGGAGGCTGCAGGCCTCCGCCCGCTCTTGCCCCCAGCCGTTCACCAGCTGATCGCCCTGCTATGGAGTGCCTGCTATCCCTGGAGGCAATCCGGGCCTGCAGGGGGAGCAGTCGGCACTCTGAGGCGGCAGATCGCCCTGGCGACCCATAAGACGATCAAGTCTTCCGGGTTGCCAGGGCGATCAGCCGCAGTAGGTCATCGAATTCTCCCGCTGCAGGCAAGGATCACCTCCCGGGATGGCAGGCACTCCAAAGCCGCCTCTCCTCCGGCCTGTCTGCCAACACAGGCCCCACAGAGCCCGCGATGGGATGGCGGCAGCGGCACCCCTTCCTCTTGGCCCCGCCCCCGACGCCCTTCTCCCCGGGCCGGACAGAATCGGCTGCCAGGCCGCATCCGGCCCACGGGCCGTAGGTTGCCCACCCCATGCTCTTGAAGAGCCCTCAAGGGGCACGGCAATTGAGGACTGCTCTATGGGTGTCCTGTGGGCCGCAGTGATCTGTATGATAACTGCCGTCACGTCCCTCTCTCGTCCCGGAGCCCTGTCATGCGAAGGACGAATCTCCGTGAGTGACGAGCGGCCAGATGACTCCAACCGTGACCTCTGGCGGGGTGCAAGGCACATACAGGAGGCCTCCACCGGACTACAAGTGGGAGAGGGACCCACATCTCAGTCCCTCTGGAAGAACCCTCAAAGGGCATGACAGTTGGGGAGTGCTCTATGAGCACCTATGTGTATTACGGTGTGTCGCGCAGGGGAAGGAACTTCGGCGAGTGACGAGTGGCCAGACAAATCCAGCCGTGACTTACTTCTGGTGGGATGGAAGGCACAGACGGGACTTCATCCCACTCGTAGTCCAATGGAGGAGGCACATTGCCCAGAGTACGGGTGTCCTAACGTGTGTCAATTACCTCACCAAGGAGTCTCCAAATAGTAACTAATAGTCCATTCACTGTCTGCCACTTTCTGAATAATTATCCCAATCAGTCATTCCGTAGTGCATTCAGTGACCAACCTCAAACGAGATGCCTCACCTCCAAGCAGACCACCACTCCCAGGTCACCAAGTCCCAGGCCTGATGTAGGACATTACCACCCGCCCCGTGAAGTCCGGTGGAGGAGGAGCAATGCCCAAAGCGGGAGAGAGACCCACATCCCCTGCGTTGAAGTGTTGCACAGTTTTTCTGGACGTACTCTTAGGGGGCACAACCATTGAGGACCACTACATGGGTATCCTCCGGGTTGTAGTGGTTCGGAGTGGAAGGAGGACAAGAGGCGGGGCATTATGACATCCTCCAGTTTTACTCGACGGCTACCTTCCATGGAAGCATACCATCGGGTCATGCTGGAGGACCTAGAAAATTCCTAGAAAGGACACGTTTTGTCAAATTCATATTAATTGGGGAGGGGGAGATCCTATGGTTTTATTTATTTATTTATTTCTTCGGTTTTATATTCCGCTCCTCCCTGCAGGCTCGGGGCGGATCACAATTGCAAACATATAATAAAACATACAATAAAAACACAAAGTAATAATCACGATACATAACCGAGATGGAACGGTCAACAATTCTTTAACTGAAGCAGGACGAGCCAATCACATTTGGGTTTAGCCAAACGCTAGCCTGAGAAAAGCCGTCTTACATTCCCTTCGAAAGGGAAGGAGTTCAGGGATCGTCGAATATGCTCAGGAGCGAGTTCCAGAGTACTGGAGCCGCAGCAGAGGAAGCTCTCTGTCTAGTGCTGGACAGGTGGCAGGAGCGGGACGATGGAACCACCAACAAATTTTGCTCTTCCGAGCGCAGTGATCTCGGGGGACCGTACGGGGTAAGGCGGTCCCTCAGGTCCTCAGGCCCCAATCCGTGCAAGGCCTTGAAGGGTGAAACCAACACCTTGAAGGCAATCCGGTACTGATGGGAAGCCAGTGCAGTTGCCGGAGGATGGGAGTGATGTGCTCCCTCACTGGTGCTCCCACCAGCAAGCGAGCCGCAGCATTCTGCGCCAGCTTGAGTTTCCGGATTGTCGACAAGGGAAGGCCAACGTAGAGGGCGTTACAGTAGTCCAGTCTCGAGATGACAGTTGCTTGGATCACCGTGGCCAGGTCATCCCTGGACAGGCAGGGGGCCAGTCGCCTAGCCTGTCGTAGGTGGAAAAACGATGTCCTGCTGACCATGGAGACCTGGGCCTCCATGGTCAGCAAGGAGTCCAGTTTAACACCTAAGCTCTTAACCAAGGGTGACGGGCTAAGTTGCTCGCTATCCAAGGTAGACAACCGGCACTCATCCAACCCAGGGCGACCGGGCCACAAGATCTCAGTCTTTTAGTTTGAGCTTCCTCCATGTCCCTTCCAGGCATCACCAACTACGAGGAATACTCCTTGATCCAGGAGACTGTCGGCAGCGAAGAGAAGAAGGAGGAGGGCAGTGGGACCCTGAAGAAGGAAAGGACGCTCCTGCGGGACGAGAAGAAGATGGAGAAGCTCAAGGCCAAGCTCCACACCGATGATGACTGTGAGTTCGTTCAAGGATAGTCATATACAATAATAGTGTAGGCCAGCGGTGTCTACACTGCAGGGTTAACACAGTTTAATTGCACTTTTCTCTGCTGCCCAGTGAACTGGCTGGACCATGGTCGGACTTTCCGGGAACAGGGCGTGGAGGAGAACCGGACGCTGCTGCTCCGGCGCAAGTTCTTCTATTCGGACCAAAACGTTGATGCCCGAGACCCCGTCCAGCTCAACCTCCTCTACGTCCAGGTACCACGAGCCCCCCCCTTCCATCCGCACCCCCCACTTAGCCCACTTTGGCGCTCCTTTGAGCTGCCGTGGCAACTACGATGAATGCCTTCTTATATACTATATCAGGGCTGTCCAACTTCTACTGGCCCAGGGGCCTGAATTCTGATCACTAATACCTAGGGGGCCGTAGGGTCTGCCCGCGCCCCCGGCTCCGTCCCCTCCCCTGGCTCTGCCCCCTTCCCACCCCCGACTCCGCCCTCTCCCCAGGCGCCCTCTCCCCTTATTTTTATTTAATATTAAATATATTTAATTCCATCCTCCCCTCCCCCTTATTTTAATGTATCCCATCTCCCCTTATTTCATCTTTAAATATATTTAATTTTATATTTAATACATATGGGGAGATGGGGGGAGGGAATGAGGAGCCCCCTGAGGAACCCCCTGCTTCGGCCTACCCTTTCCAAACGCGCAGGAGTACCCGGACAGCGAGAGAGGCGACCGACTGAGTCGAAGAAGGTCCTAATCGCATCTGTGGGCCTCAGCGATCCAGTAGTAGAGCAGCCGAAGAGTATCGCGAGAATACGCAATCCACACGGGATTTCGCTGTCAACGCTGGCGTAATCTCACGTTGACAGCGAAATCCCGTGTGGATTGCGTATTCTCGCGATACTTGCTCCGAACCCGGAAGTAGGGTTTTTAAAATTTTTTTATTATTTATTATATTTTTCAATTTTTATTTTTTATTAAAAAGCTTAGGGGGCCGTAGGGAAGGGGCTGGGGGCCGTATACGGACCCCCGGGCCGCCAGTTGGACAGCCCTGTACTATATTAAATATTGCACATTATATAATATTACAATTATATGGCATTCTTTTTATTATACACTCTTTTATATATTATATTATGCATTGCATTCTAAATATAACATATATTCTAATATTAAAATATATTGTATTATTTATTCTACGCTATTTTATATATTCTATTATATATTGCATATTAAATATATATTAAAACTAGTATATTACATATATTGTACAGTATTTGTTCTACAGTATTTTATACATTCTATTATGTAAAGAAATCTATATTATTTATTTATTGAATACTAGCTTAACCCGGCACGCGTTGCTGTGCCCTTTGTAGTAGATGTGGAAAAGTATGTAAGGGTTTGAAATGATGTGAGTGTGTGTTGTGTGTGTGTATATATGTGTATGCTTGTGTGTAGGTATGGCTGTATGTGTGTTTAATATTTGTGTGTTTGTATTTGTGTCTGTGTATATGTGGGGGTGTTTGTGTGTCTGTGGGTTTGGGTGTGAATGTATGGGTTTGTGTATATATGTGTATGTGTGTATATTTGTGTTTGTTGTTTTGTGTGTGTATATATTTTTGTGTGTGTGTATATATATGTATGTGTGTTTGTGGTAAAGTTTGTGTGTGTGTATGTATGTTTATGTATATACAGTATATGTGTGTCTATGTATGTGTTTATTTGTGTAGGTTTGTGTTCTTTTGTGCAGTATGTTGTGTTTTTTATCCATTTGTGTTTGTGTTTTGTGTTAGCTTGCCTGTGTCTTCCTTGTCCATCTGTTCTGGTTCCTGTTGGCCGCCTTCTCGCTGTCCTCCGGTGCCTCTCTTCCGTTCCCAGAAGAGGAGGGGAAGGGAGAGAGACCGTGCGGGCCCCTTTCGTAGGAGGAGGTGGAGGACGTGGGCCCGACCACAGCCCTCCTCCCTGCGAAGGTCGCTCTTTGGCCCACCCTGTGGCAGGGAAGTGGCGAAGGGAGGGCGATGCCGGTTCCGTGGTGCTTCCTGAAGAGGAGGACGAAAGGGGGCCCAGCGCGATCTCTCTCCCTTCGCCCTTTTCTCCTGGGAGCGGAAGAGAGGCGCCAGAGGAGAGCGCACCCTTCGACAGGGAAGCGACGCAGAGGGAGCGATACCGCCGGCGCCCTGGCTGCCTCTTCCACCCCCTTCTCGCTCTCCTCCTCCGCCTCCCTTCCACTCCTAGAAGATGAGGGGAAGGGAGAGAGATCGCGCGGGGCCCCCTTTCGTCCTCCTCTTCAGGAAGCACCACGGAACCAGCGGAGGAGAACGCAAAAGGCCCGGAAGAGCGGCCATGGCGCCGCCATCATCGCTCCCCCTTCGCCACTTCCCTGCGAAGAAGGCTATGAACTTCCTGTTAGTGTGTGAGGTATGTGTTTCCTGCCGGGTTTGGTTTTTGTGAGGGACAACTTCTGGGGGAGTGTCATTTGCGGGACAGGAAGTGGTTTTTGCGCCATTTTGTTTGTAGTTTTTTTGGGTTCCGGATGCCTCCATAGGCTGGTGGGTTCCGGGAGCCGCGTGGAGGATGTCGCCTCGTTGGTCTCAGGAGTGTTTCGTAAGCGGCGGAGGAGGGGGGCATGGCGCATGCTTGGTATTGTGATGTTTTTATGGCGGCCATTTTTTGTGTCTGGGGTGTTTTGCGCATGCGTAGTAATGTTGTGTTCTGGGGGATGTTTTGGGGGTTTTGTGTTGTGTTTAGGGGTGTTTCAGTGGGTGGAGTTTGTACCTCGGGGTGCGGATGAGTGGCCCTGTGTTTTGTGTGTGTGTGGGAATTGTAGTTTTGGCGTGCATTTGCCTCGTTGCACGACCACTTCCCTTTTATATATATAGATTATATAATATACATTCTATTAATATTAAAACGTATTGTATTATTATTATTATTATTAGGTGTTTTTAATTTTTGTGCTTTCATATTTAAATGTCCTCTTACTTTAGGTTTAATTGTTGTATTGAATTTATGCTTAGTTATATGTTGTTTATGTTCATGATTAGGTTTTATATACGCAAAGCATTGAATTTTGCCATTATTTATTGCAAACCGCGTTGAGCACCGGGAATGTGGCGCAGCTGGCTAAGTGTCAGCTGCATAAGATCTCTCTGACCAGTAGGTCATGAGTTCGAGGCCTGCCCGGGTCGATGGGGGTGTTCGACCTTTAAGTGTAGCCTGCTGTCGACCTTTGCAGCCCAAAAGACAGTTGCATCTGTCAAGTAGGAGCTAAAGGCACCACATTAAGTGGCGAGGCAAATTTTGACTGAATTATGAGGCCATTAAAGAACTCCAGGAACGCTGAGAATGCGGAAGGAACAACAAGGGACGCTGGGAACGCTGGGAGACGAGGAGTGTGTCAGCTCCCCCTGGTGGCCAGAGTTTGCCTCTGTTCGTCTATATGTGTGTATGTGGAAACGGCAGGGATTGTCTGCTAAGTATGTGTACCTGTAATCCGCTCTGAGTCCCCTTCGGGGTGAGAAGAGCGGAATATAAATAAAGTAAATAAATAAATAAATAAATAATTGAGCCCCCCGGGGCAAGAAAAGCAGTATAGACATACAGTAAATAAACAAATACATAAATATTATTTCCTCCCGTCCTTTTAGGCCCGGGATGACATCCTGAACGGCTCACACCCGGTCTCCTTTGAAAAAGCCTGCGAATTCGGAGGCTTCCAGGCCCAGATCCAGTTCGGACCTCACGTGGAGCACAAGCACAAGCCGGGCTTCCTGGAGTAAGAGCATCTATCTTCTTCTTCTTATTATTGTTGTTGTTGTTGTTGTTGTTGTTAGACTATCATAACAACTCCTTATAGGCAATTGGAGATAAAAATATTATTATTAGGATGCAACAACTCCCTAAATAAAAATAATAATAATAATAACAACAACAATCCACTTTGTGGATTCAAAGATTCCCTATAGGCAATTGTGAAATAATAATGATAATAATGATTATTAGACCATCACTTTGGTCTCCCTATAGGCCAGGGGTCGGGAACCCATGGCTCGGGAGTCATATGTGGCTCTTTCGAGGCTTGCATGTGACTCTCTCCATCTTGGCGCTGGCCCCGCCTCCACTGGAGCTGTGCGTGCGGCCTTCACTATCCTTCACCCCAAATTCAGTGCGCGTAGCTGAGAGCCAGCATCTTAGCGCTGGCTTTGCCTCCAGCTGAGCTGCGCGCATGGAATTTGGGGTGAAGGAAAGCGAAGGCCGCGCGCACAGCTCAGCTGGAGGCGGGGCCAGCGCCAAGCTCTCCATGCCGGCTCTCAGCTGCGCGCACAGCCTTCGGCGGGCTGCCTGCATGGGCCCGCCATGCGCCCCGAGGCCTGCTCCGGGTTTCTTGCAGAGCTTCCGGTGTGGGGCAGGGGAGGGAGATGGCCCATCTCCCGCGCTCGCCGGGGCTGGGCCTGCCTCCCTCCACCACCTGGCCACCAGCCGGGGCCTGGCACGGGCCGGCCTCGCAGTGTTCCCGCGGCCCCCCCCGGTTTGGGGCGGGGAAGAGCTTCAGCCCGCCGCCCGCGCCTGCCAGGATAGGAGGCCCCAACGTGCATCTTTCCCTTCAGGTACCAATTTCTAAAAAATTAATTAATTAATTAACTATATGGCTCTCAGTGAAATAAATATTTACAAATCTTGTGCTTTTATGGCTCTTGGAGTCAAAAAGGTTCCCAACCTATGCTATAGGCCAGTGTTTCCCAACCAGTGTGCCGTGAGCGATCATCAGGTGTGCCGCCGCCAGGGAAACGGGAACCTCCAATCCCCTTCCTTCCCCCTCCTGCCGAACACTTTTTCTTCTCCACTCGGGCTCCCTTCTTCCCAGCCTCGCTCTGCTCGCTTTGCTCTGGGGCGAGTCTGCACAGTAGCGCCCGCACGGGTCACGTCTTCCTCCCTCCCCCCTCCCCTCCTGAACACGCTCATGCTGCCCCCTCAGATCCAAAGTCCAAAGCACCCAGAGGGCTGAAGTTTTCCCATGCCTGTTTTAGGGACCTTAAAGTGGTGAGCCTCCTTCCAACATGGTGATTCTGGATAGAAAACAAACAACAACATAACATAACATTGTTTGAGTCCACAGTGCTCTCTGGGTGTAGGTGAACTACAACTTCCAAACTCAAGGTCAATTCCCAAGCAAACCCTTTGAGTACTTTCTGTTTGTAATGTGAGTTCAATATGCCAAGTTTGGTTCAATTCCATTGTTGCAAGAGTTCAGGATGCTCTTAGATTGTGTGTTAACTATAAATCCCAGAACCTGTAACTCCCAAATGTCAAGGTCTATTTTCCCCAAACTCCATCTGTGTTCACATTCGAGCATATTGAGTATTCATGCCAAGTTTGGTCCTGATCCAACATTGTTTGAGTCCACAGTGCTCTCTAGAAATAGGTGAACTACAACTCCAAAACTCAAGGTCAATGCCCACCAAACTTTTATAGTATTTTCTCTTAGTGTCCTTCTCCCATTCCTGCCAGGATATGTTGTGTTCATCGAAGCAGGCCCAGGTTTCACACTGAGTGTATAAATACATTTAAAAACATATTAACTATATGTATGACTGTGTTCGAGTGTCCTTTTGTGTCATTTTGGTTGGTGGCGTGCCCCAGGGTTTCGTAAATGTAAAAAGTGTGCCGCGGCTCAAAAAAGGTTGAGAAACACTGCTATAGGCAATTGAAGGGATTATTATTATTATTAGAGAAGGGCGGATTATAAAAATAGTAAATAAATAAAATTATTATTATTATTATTATTATTATTATTGGGGTGCAACAACTCTCTAAAGTCCATTTGAGGGCAATAATGATCATAATAATTATAATAATTGTTAGACCATCATATTTATCATCATTAATATTATTATTAATGTGACCATAATTGTTATAATTATTACAATTATTGTATCATCATTATTATTGTCGTTGGACAATCCCTTTGGGGTGCTTGAGCCAAGTGGTGCTAAACTGCATTCATTCTCTAGTGCAGATGCCCCTTTAAGGAGAGGAGTGGCGTTTCTGTCTCCATCCTGCAATGATAACATGTATTATTATTATTATTATTATTCTCTCTGCTTTCCTTCTCATTGCACAAATCCGTGTTGCTGGCGGCCTTTGCATTTGTTCTTATTGCCCTCCGTTTGCATTTCCAGGACTGGCTTTTGTGAGCATTGCATAACAAGCCTTGCTTTTTTCCCTTCGAGGTTTGCACAGTCCCGAAATGCATCTGCTGTGCAGAAAGATTTCAGTTTGGCCCCACTTTCACTGCTATGGGAACCCTGGGAGTTGTAGTATTGCAAGGGCCCGAGCCTTCTCTGCCAAATAATAATGCTGCGGCCCAGAAAAATGGTTGTTGTTAGACCATTATTACCATTATTATTATTAATAATAACTATAACAATAATTTATTATTATTGTCATTATTATTGTTGTTGTTATCATTATTGCCATTATTATGGTGGTTATTATTATTGTTGCTTTAATGCTCCGATGCCCAAAGAGGAATGTTTGCGCAAAGCCACGATTGGTCCTTTGCTCTTTTTCCCGACTTTGTGAATTCGATAAGAAACCCTTCCCTGATTGGCTGGCGCTGGGTGGGCGGAGCCAAGGCTGGCCAATCAATTTTCTATGGGGGTCGCAGAGTGAAACTCCGAAATGTAGGGAATGCCTTTATTCCTTTCTCTTCTTTCCAGCCTGAAAGAGTTCCTTCCGAAGGAATACATCAAGCAGCGAGGAGCCGAAAAGAGGATCTTCCAGGTAATTCTATTTCCGCCTTCATTACCGCTGGAATTTATTGCGTTTTGTTTGTATTTCAGAGCAGCAACCCGAGTGAGTGCAAAGGCAGCAGACGCTCTCCTTCCGCTCCCTTTGGCACATCGCATCTATTTCTCTCTTTATTTTTGCATTCGGTGCATTTTCTTCCAAGGGATGAGCACGTTTTTAACGCTCTCCGGCTACGAATCATTGCATTTGCAAAGGCAGCGCTTATGTAAGGGCTGGATATCTACCCCCACCCCCCCCCCCCTTTTTGGGCTTATTTATTTCCATTTATTTTTGACGAAACCAGAGGGCCTTCTGCGCTTCGCCCTTTCGCAAATTTGCATTGGGAGAGAATGGAGCCGAGAGACAGCAAAGAAGTTCCCGAGATGAAGTATTTGGCCGCCTTGCATCTCAATCAAACACAATTATTATTACGACGATCATTACCATTATTACTATTATTACTATTATTACTATTATTACTATTAACTATTATTGTTGCAATTTCTAATATTACTATTATAATCATCATTCTCATAATTACTACTATTACTATCATTCCTAATTATTACTATTGTTACTGATTACTGTTATTGCTATTATTACTATTATCATAACCATTACTATCACTATTACTATTGTTATTCCTATTATTACTACTACTATTATCATTATCTATTACTACTATTATCATTCCTAATTATTATTGTTACTGTTATTGCTATTATTACTATTACCATTACCATTATTATCATTATTCCTATTACTACTATTATCATTATCGATTACTATTATTACTATTACTATCATTCCTAATTATTATTGTTACTGATTACTGTTATTGCTATTATTACTATTATTACCATTATTATCACTATTATTACTATTGTTATTCCTATTATTACTACTACTATTATCATTATCTATTACTATTATTACTATTACTATCATTCCTAATTATTATTGTTACTGTTATTGCTATTATTACTATTATCATTACAATTATTATCATTATTCCTATTATTACTACTATTATCATTATCGATTACTATTATTACTATTACTATCATTCCTAATTATTATTGTTACTGATTACTGTTATTGCTATTATTACCATTATTATCACTATTA
The DNA here is from genome assembly GCA_030556195.1 of Anolis apletophallus. Taxonomy (NCBI): domain Eukaryota; kingdom Metazoa; phylum Chordata; class Lepidosauria; order Squamata; family Anolidae; genus Anolis; species Anolis apletophallus. Next base: position 43,768,230 of record JARBWK010000015.1, on the reverse strand, counting down.
TTACTATTGTTATTCCTATTATTCCTATTGTTATTACTACTGCTACTATTCTTAATAATGATGATGATAATAAATAATAAGAATAAGAATAATACCATAGAATCCTCGTTGGGACCTCTAAAGGCCATTCGGTTCAACTATAATAATAATAGCAATAATACCATAGAATCCTAGAGTTGGGACCTCTAAAGGCCATCCAGTCCATCATAATAATAGTAATATATCATAATAGTGTTGGAAGGGACTTCTAAAGGCCATTCAGTCCAATGCCATAATAATAATAATAATAATAATAATATCGTAGAGTTGGATGACCCCAAGGGGCCATCCAGTCCAACACCTTTCTGCCATAAAGGAGGGCACAATCCGATCCCTCCTGACAGATGGCCGTCCAGCCAATGCATAATAATAATAATAATAATAATAATAATAATACTGTTTCCCGGCTTTGTAGCTTCTCTTGGGAAGCTGCCCGGCGTCACACTGAATTAGCGTCCGCCCTTTGCAGAAGGGGCTTGCGGCCACAGGCATTCACACCAAGGAAATGTCATGGCATTCGGATCGGGGCTCTCCTCCCCCTCCTCTTTTCCACTGGGATTAATGAGGGCTGACACCCGGAAACCTTTGGGAGGCTTCCCTTTGGAAACTGCGCTCCTGCTTCGGAGGGATCCGGTCTCTTTGGGGTGTTCGGGGTGAGAAGGAATTATGTCTCGGTAAAGGGGAATCCGGCTTTGCTTTTGGAAAAAGAGGGAAGGAGAGGAAAGCCGTGCTGGAGGTGAGGCTTAGAGTCTCTGCCTAGGACGCTGGGCTTGTAAGGAGGGACGAGTACAGACATTGATTGATAGATGGATGATTGATTGGATGGATGGATGGATGGATGGAGAGATACTTGGCAGAAATAGATAGTTATTGGTGGATAGATAGATAGATAGATGAGACATTGGTAGATGAATAGTTGTTAGATATAAATACGTTGACAGATAGAGAGATAGGTAGATATTGGAGATAAATAGATAGATGAATTGATCAATTGATAGATGTATTGGTGGATAGAGAAAAATGATACATTGATAGATAACTAGATAATAGATAGATATGGCTACATTGATTGATTGATTGATTAATGCATGAATAGATAGATAGATGAATTGATCAATTGATATATTTATTGGTGGATAGAAAGAGAAAAATGATACATTGATAGATAACTAGATAATAGATATGGCAACATTGATTAATTATTGCATGAATAGATAGATAGATAGATAGATGAATTGATCAATTGATAGATTTATTGGTGGATAGTAAGAGAAAAATGATACATTGATGGATAACTAGATAATAGATACATATGGCTACATTGATTGATTAATTAATGCATGGATGGATAGATAGAGAGATAGATAATTAAATAGATGGATAGATACATTGATGGATTAATAGATGTTAGAGAGATACATCAGGCGATAGATTTATTGGTGGATAGATAGATAGATGAGACATTGGTAGATGAATAGTTCTTAGATATAAATACATTGACAGATAGGTAGATAGATAGATACTGGAGATAGAGAAATAGAAAGATATTGGAGATAGATAGGTGAATTGATCAATTGATAGATTTATTGGTGGATAGAAAGAGAAAAATGATACATTGATAGATAACTAGATAATAGATATGGCAACATTGATTAATTATTGCATGAATAGATGATAGATAGATAGATGGATCAATTGATAGATTTATTGGTGGATGGTAAAAGAAAAATGATACATTGATGGATAACTAGATAATAGATAGATATGGCTACATTGATTGATTGATTGATTGATTGATTAATGCATGGATGGATAGATAGATAGATAATTAAATAGGTGGATAGATACATTGATGGATTAATAGATGTTTGATAGATACAGCAGGCGATAGATTTATTGGTGGATAGATAGATGAGACATTGGTAGATGAATAGTTCTTAGATATAAATATATTGACAGATAGGTAGATAGATAGATATTGGAGATAGATAGGTGAATTGATCAATTGATAGATTTTTGGTGGATAGAGAAAAATGATACATTGATGGATAACAGGATAATAGATATGGCTACATTGATTGATTAATTAATGCATGAATAGACAGATAGATGAATTGATCAATTGATAGATTTATTGGTGGATAGAAAGAGAAAAATGATACGTTGATGGATAACTAGATAATAGATAGATATGGCTACACTGATTGATTAATTAATGCATGAATAGATAGATAGTAGATACATGGATGGATAGATAGTTAAATAGATGGATAGATACATTGATGGATTAATAGATGCTAGATAGATACATCGGGCGATAGATTTATTGGTGGATAGATAAATGGATGGATGGATACTGGAGGTAGATAGATAGGTGAATTGATCAATGGACAGATTTATTGGTGGATAGAAGGAGATAAATGATACATTGATGGATGAATAGATATCAGATAGAAATAGCTACATTGACTGATTGATTACTGTTTGAAAATATATATATATATATATATAGAGAGAGAGAGAGAGAGAGAGAGAGAGAGAGATTATGGATGGATAGATAGTAGATACATGGATGAATTGATGGATAGATAAGTAGATGAATACACACATTGATGGATTAATAGATGTTCGATAGATAGAAAAACCGATCAATAGATTTATTGGTGGATAAATAGATATATGATACATTGAGAGGAAAGCCTTGCTGGAGGTGAGGCTTAGAGTCACTGTATGGAATACTGGGATTATTATGACTGTTGCTTTAAGTCAAAGAAAGGAATGGGTGCGTGGATACATGGATTGATGACTGGATGACAGATAAGATCAATAAATGAACAGCTAGATTGATACTTAGATAAATTTATTGGTGGATGGATAGATAGATAGATGGGTAGATATACTACCTTGATGTATGAATAGATGTTTGACATAAATACATTGACAGATTGATTGATTGACAGATTGATTGATTGATTGATTGACGAATAGGTAGATAGATACACAGATACAGAAATCGATAGATTGATATACATTGATGGATAAATAGATGTTTCATATAGATACATTGATGGATGGATGAATAGATAGATAAATCGATAGATGGAGTTAGATAGATGGATGATTGATTGATTAGATGGATGAGTAGTTACTTGAGAAAGAATAGATAGATGATACATTGATGGATTGATGAATAGATAGATAGATACTGGAGTTAAATAGATGGATGATTGATTATGGAGGAATGGATACTGAAGATAGGTAGATAGATAGATATTGATGGATTAATAGATGTTAGATATAAATAAATAAATTGATTGATTGATGATTAGATAGATGAATAGGTAGATACTGGAGATACATAGATAAGATAGATAGATGAATCAATCATTGATGAATTTATTGGTGAATAGAAAGAGATAGATGATACATTGATGTATGAATAGATGTTAGATTGATACAGATACATTGATTGATTGATGCATGAATAGAGATTATGGATGGATCGAGATGGATAGTAGGAACATGGATGGATAGATACATTGAAGGATGAATAGATGTTAGATAGATGGATATAGACACACGGATGGATGGAGGGATACATTGATTGATAGGTGCATGATAGAGATGATGGAGAGATAAATGATGGATAGACAGGTGGATGAATAGATGATAGAGAAAGTTAATGGGTGGATGGTTAGATCAATAGGAAGTAGAATTGTTAGTAATTTTATATTCCATGCTTTTGATTGCAAATGTGGATATGTGGCGCAGCTGGCTGGGTGTCAGCTGCATAAGATCTCTACTGACCAGAAGGTCATGAGTTCGAGGCCTGCCCGTGTCGGGGTGAGCTCTCGACCAATTGTGTAGCTCGTTGTTGACCTTTGTAACCCGAAAGACAGTTGCATCTGTCAAGTAGGAAATTTAGGTACCACTTTGTGTGGGGAGGCTAAATTTAACTGATTTACGAGGCCAGGAAGTACACAAAAAAGAATAAAGGAATGTGACAGCTCCCCCTGGTGGCCAGAAGCTGTAATGTTAAATGGCCTCTATGTCTGTCTATATATGTTGTATGTCTATGGCATTGAATGTTTGCCTGTATATATGCATTGTGATCCGCCCTGAGTCCCCTGCGGGGTGAGAAGGGCAAAATATAAATGATGTAAATAAATAATAAATAAATTTCTAATTCTTTTGGAAGCCCCCTTGGGTATTCCTCTGGGAGGAAAGCGGGATAAGAATGCCATGGAGATTATGGAGCGAAAAGGGCCGACGGACCCTCACCCTTCCTTTCCTTCCTTTCCAGGAGCACAAAAACTGTGGGGAGATGGCGGAGATCGAGTCCAAAGTCAAGTACGTGAAGCTGGCGCGCTCCCTGCGCACCTCCGGCGTCTCCTTTTTCCTCGTGAAGGTAGCAATCCATCCTTGACTTTTGGAATCCTTTTCAGCATCATGGCTTTTATAATACTTGTTGCCATAGTCTACCTAGCAAATAACATTATTATTATTATTATTATTATTATTATTATTATTAAGCTATATACCCTGCTTTTTCTCTCCACAAGGAGACTCAAAAATACATTCTTGTTGTTGTTATGTTTGTATATACACTGCTTTTTCTGTCTATCAGGAGCCTCAGAAACCTTATTATTATTATTATTATTATTATTAGTGATATTAAGCTATATACCTTGCTTTTTCTCTCCACAAGGAGACTCAAAAATACATTGTTGTTGTTGTTATGTTTGTATATACCTTGCTTTTTCTGTCTATCAGGAGCCTCAGAAACATCATCAACATTATTATTATTATTATTATTGATATTAAGCTATATACCGTTATTTTTCTCTCCACAAGGAGACTAAAAATACATTGTTGTTGTTATTTGCTGTTATGTTTATTATTTTATACTCTGCTTTTTCTGTCTATCAGGAGCCTCAGAAACATTATTTTTCTCTCCACAAGGAGACTCAAAAATACATTGTTGTTGTTGTTATGTTTGTATATTCCCTGCTTTTTCTATCAGGAGCCTCAGAAACATCATCAACATTATTATTATTGTTGTTGATATTAAGCTATATACCGTGCTTTTTCTCTCCACAAGGAGACTAAAAATACATTGTTGTTGTTGTTGTTATGTTTGTATATTTCCTGCTTTTTCTATCAGGAGCCTCAGAAACATCATCAACATTATTATTATTATTATTATTATTGATATTAAGCTATATACCGTGCTTTTTCTCTCCACAAGGAGACTAAAATACATTGTTGTTGTTGTTATGTTTGTATATTCCCTGCTTTTTCTATCAGGAGCCTCAGAAACATCATCAACATTATTATTATTATTATTGATATTAAGCTATATACCGTGCTTTTTCTCTCCACAAGGAGACTAAAAATACATTGTTGTTGTTGTTATGTTTGTATATTCCCTGCTTTTTCTATCAGGAGCCTCAGAAACATCATCAACATTATTATTATTATTATTATTGATATTAAGCTATATACCGTGCTTTTTCTCTCCATAAGGAGACTAAAATACATTGTTGTTGTTGTTATGTTTGTATATTCCCTGCTTTTTCTATCAGGAGCCTCAGAAACATCATCAACATTATTATTATTATTATTATTGATATTAAGCTATATACCGTGCTATTTCTCTCCACAAGGAGACTAAAAATACATTGTTGTTGTTGTTGTTATGTTTGTATATTCCCTGCTTTTTCTATCAGGAGCCTCAGAAACATCATCAACATTATCATTATTGTTGTTGATATTAAGCTAAATACCGTGCTTTTTCTCTCCACAAGGAGACTAAAAATACGTTGTTGTTGTTGTTGTTGTTGTTATGTTTGTATATACCCTGCTTTTTCTGTCTATCAGGAGCCTCAGAAACATTACTATTATAATAATGTTTCTGATAGGTGGAGGCATTCCTTTTCACCCAACCTTTGTATTATCACCATCATCACATTTAGTAAGGAATTACATTTAGTAAGTTTTCTCACCTCTTTCAGTTTGTCAGTAAGGACTTATTATAAATATTACAATATTATATTATACTTATTACTTTATCATTATTCTATCATCAGTATTATATCAGTATTATTATTATAATATTGATATTAAATCTTTGGTTTCCACTCCACCTGTTTTTTTAGGAGAAGATGAAGGGGAAGAACAAGCTGGTCCCGCGCCTGCTGGGCATCACCAAGGAGTCGGTGATGCGCGTGGACGAGCGCACCAAGGAGGTGCTGCAGGAGTGGCCCCTCACCACCGTCAAGCGCTGGGCCGCCTCCCCAAAGAGCTTCACTCTGGTAACGGCCCATAAAAAGAAAGGAGGGAGGGAGGCAAAGGTCCAATGGGGGTCCACCTACACATCATGACATTATTGCATTGTAAATGCTACATTAATATATATAGAGAGAGAGGGGGGGAGAGGCCTGGGCAATCCATGGTTCTAAAGTACTTACAAAACTAAAGTTCTGGTGGTGAACAGTAGGTGGCGCTGGTGCTTTGCTTCTACAGTGTTACTAAAGTTCTGGTGGTGAACACTAGGTGGCGCTGGTACAGTGTTGCTAAAGTTCAGTGGTGAACACTAGGTGGCGCTGGTGCTTTGCTTCTACAGTGTTGCTAAAGTTCTGGTGGTGAACACTAGGTGGCGCTGGTGCTTTGCTTCTACAGTGAACACTGGTGGTGAACGCTGGTGCTGGTGCTTTGCTTCTACAGTGTTACTAAAGTTCTGGTGGTGAACACTAGGTGGCGCTGGTGCTTTGCTTCTACAGTGTTGCTAAAGTTCTGGTGGTGAACACTAGGTGGCGCTGGTGCTTTGCTTCTACAGTGTTACTAAAGTTCTGGTGGTGAACACTAGGTGGCGCTGGTGCTTTGCTTCTACAGTGTTACTAAAGTTCTGGTGGTGAACACTAGGTGGCGCTGGTGCTTTGCTTCTACAGTGTTACTAAAGTTCTGGTGGTGAACACTAGGTGGCGCTGGTGCTTTGCTTCTACAGTGTTACTAAAGTTCTGGTGGTGAACAGGTAGGTGCGCTGGTGCAGTGTTGCTTCTGGGGTGAACACTAGGTGGCGCTGGTGCTTTGCTTCTACAGTGTTGCTAAAGTTCTGGTGGTGAACACTAGGTGGCGCTGGTGCTTTGCTTTCTACAGAGTTGCTAAAGTTCTGGTGGTGAACACTAGGTGGCGCTGGTGCTTTGCTTCTACAGTGTTACTAAAGTTCTGGTGGTGAACACTAGGTGGCGCTGGTGCTTTGCTTCTACAGTGTTGCTAAAGTTCTGGTGGTGAACACTAGGTGGCGCTGGTGCTTTGCTTCTACAGTGTTGCTAAAGTTCTGGTGGTGAACACTAGGTGGCGCTGGTGCTTTGCTTCTACAGTGTTGCTAAAGTTCTGGTGGTGAACACTAGGTGGCGCTGGTGCTTTGCTTCTACAGTGTTGCTAAAGTTCTGGTGGTGAACACTAGGTGGCACTGGTGCTTTGCTTCTACAGTGTTGCTAAAGTTCTGGTGGTGAACACTAGGTGGCACTGGTGCTTTGCTTCTACAGTGTTGCTAAAGTTCTGGTGGTGAACACTAGGTGGCGCTGGTGCTTCACTTCTACAGTGTTGCTCACTCTGACCTGGGCTGGCTTCGAACTCATGACCTTTCGGTCAGTAGTGATCTTAATGCAGCTGACTCCCAGCCAGCTGTATATGTATGATGAACAGTGTGCATGTGTATTGAATACTATATTTGTTTATTTATTGCAACAATATATGTGTGCGCGTGTGTTATATAAACTATACACACACAGCACAGGTAGCTTTTGCAGCCTGTTGTCCTTACAATTCTTCCAGGAGCAGCCATTTGCTTGTTGACGTTTTAAGGGCCACCCAAACCAGCCTGGGGTGCCCCCATGTGACCCCAAAGCCACCCTTTACTCAACTGTGGCTGGAAACCATAATGCTTCACTTCCAAATAATCAAGACATGGCCGTCTTTTTTGCAGGATTTCGGCGAGTATCAAGAGAGTTATTACTCGGTGCAGACGACGGAAGGCGAGCAGATCTCTCAGCTGATTGCCGGCTACATTGACATCATCCTCAAGAAGGTATGTCCTTGGAGAAAGTAATCATCGGGTTTTCTGTGGGAGACTCCATTGGACTCTTATGGCCCGCTCTTGGACAGAAGGTCTTATTCAATTATTCTTATTTCCTTTGTTTAATCACAATACCAGAAGTATATCTCAGAAAGTCAATGGAATTGGGGGGGGGGGGGCTTCTCAACCCAAAGGGAAATCAGCGTGGATCACAATGCACACTTTCACAGCAAACATTCAATGCCAATGCGCCTGGGGATTGTGCTCAATTCTGGCCACAGGGGGGTGCTGTTGCTTTAAGCGGTCTCTAATTTCTGGTGGTGCAGTGGGTTAAACCGCTGAACTTACCGACCAAAAGGTTGCCGGTTCGAATCCGGGGAGCAGGGTGAGCTCCCGCTGATAGCCCCAGCTCCTGCCAACCTAGCACTTCAAAAACGTGCAAATGTGAGTAGATCAATAGGGAAGGTGTGGTGAAGTCATATTTATTTGTTACGGGTTTTAAATGTGGTTGATGTTTTATATATATATATATATATATATATATATATATATATCTATCTAACCTTAAAGGGAATATTAGCTGACAGAACCTCCAAGGAGTTTCCGTTACCGTGGAAACAGGAGGCGGAGCCTGTAAGTGGCTTTGGAATCTTCGGATTCAAACTCAGTTGGTGGTTACCTGCGAAAGCAGAAGGGTGTGTGGAGAGTTAGGGAGTCTGTTTTTAGCCAGCTATCAGTGGGTGTTAAAAAGACTCTGGTTCTACTCTGAGGGAGAGTAGGAGAGTAGCAGTGAAGCCTGACTCTACTCTGGGAGAGAGTAGCAGTGCAGCTGTGTTTAACTGCTAGGGAAGCAGTTTGATTTAAGGACCAGCAGAGTGTAGAAAACTGCTGAGTTATTGGTTCTAGGAGAGCAGTGATATAGTATCAGACTGTATCTCCATAGTTAGTATATTGTAACCTTAAGAAACGTGCCTATTAGTAGATATTGTAACCACCCAAGCTCTTGAACTCTGAAACCTCTACGCTTAAACCTCTGTTTGAATAAACTTCATAGTTCTTTGATAAAAACATCTCTTCTAGTGGTTCTTTCTCCCACAAGCCTTGAAAACAACACAGTACAGTAAATTATATGGTGGCAGCAAGTGAAAAATAAAAGAGTCCTTACATATTGTGGTGGCATTGGTAGGATATTCCTCCCTGTCACAGCCCTGAGTTCGAATCCCCACATTCTCTCCACACTTAAAACACAGATTCGAATTCAGTTCCACACATAATCGGAGTCTTCATATATTTGGTGGCAGCGGTGGGATATAAGGGAAAGCCTGCCCTGCCACAGTTCTCCACAGTTAAATCGAAGGAAAAGATCTTTACATAATTGGCTGTAGTCTGAGCCTCTACAGAAGGTAACGGGACTCCGTGCAGTCTTGCTGGCCACTTGACCTTGGAGGTGTCTACGGAGAATGCCGGCTCTTTGGCTTAGAAATGGAGATGAGCACCAGAGTCGGACACAACTAGACTATGTTAAGGGGAAACCATTTATCTTTACTGAATTTCTCTACTCACAGCTTAGCTGTTTTCAAACTGCTTATGTGGACAGTAAGCTAGGCTTAACAGTCGGGTGCTTAATCCGATTTGGGCTTCAAACTTACCACTTTTGGTTCGGTAGTGATCTATTGCTGCTGGTGATTAAGCAGATGTGCTACAGCCCGATCCATAAACTATACAATAAATTTATATATTTATTTACTATATTTCTATACCGCCCCTCTCAACCCGAAGGCGACTCGAGGCGGTTTACACATGGCAATCAATGCCCACAAGGTAAATACACAGTCAAAAATAATTAATACAATAACATATAAAAATGATATACTCTCTCGGCATTACTTCGCGAATGAAGATTCTTAGGAAGGACTCATTCCATGCTTTTTACAAGCGCGTTGATGACTAAAAAGGCCAATCTGAGATAGGCAAGTCCGGTTGCAGAAAGCACAGCAGAACGTCTCCTTGGGCGATGTTGTTTCTAAGTTGCGGTTCATTCTGCGTTGTCGTCTCTCTTCGAGACCCGTTCGGCGTGTCTTCTCGAAAGAGGCCGCAGCATTGTGGATAGTGCGTCTCCACGCCTCCCGATGTGAGGCCAGGGTGGACCATTGTTGGTGATCAATCTGGCCGAGCCTGAGGTGTTGTTTCAGGGAGTCCTTGTATCTCTTTTTGGGGGCGCCTCTCTTGCGCTGACCCGTGGTGACTTCACCGTAGAGTAGTATCTTTGGGAGGCGGTGGTCCTCCATCCTAGAGACGTGCCCTGCCCAGCGCAGCTGTGTTCTCAATAGCATGGCCTAAACGGTGGTGATCCCTGCTTGCTCAAGAACAACAACATTCGTCACATAGTCGGTCCAGTGTATACTTAGGATTGTGAGAAGACAGCGCTGATGAAAGCATTCGAGGAGTCGTAGGTGTTGGCGATAGGTGACCCATGTTTCAGACCCATAGAGGAGAACAGACAGTACGATAGCTCTGTACACACTGATTTTGGTGCTTTGCCTCAGGTGCTTGTTGCTCCAGACTCTTCTGTGAAGCCTTCTGAATGCACTCTATGCCTTTGCTAATCTGTGATCCATTTCTTTGTCAATCTTGGCGTCTGAAGAGATGATGCTTCCCAGGGAGGTGAACTGCTGAACGGACTTAAGCACAGGTGTGCCTATGCTGATGTGGGGATGATGGTGTTCTTCCTGTGGTGCAGGCTGGTAGAGGACTTCTGCTTCCTTCAGGCTGACTTCCAGCCCAAACAGCTCGGCAGCTGCTGCAAAGCAGGACGTGAGGCGCTGCAGGGCTGCTTCTGAATGGGTGACAAGGGCAGCATCGTCAGCGAAAAGCAGCTCACGGACTAGAGAGTTTAGAGCAGCGATTCTCAACCTGGGGGTCGCGACCCCCAGAGGCGTCGTGGGGCCATTTCCGAGGGGTCGCGGGGCTGCCTCCTTTGGCCCCGCCCCCAGCTCCCGGGTAGGCTGCCGGAAGCCTGGTGCCCGGCTCTTGCGGCCTGCCGGGTGAGCGGCAGGTGCCTCTACTTACTTTTCAGAGGCCCTTTCTCATCTCCCCCAGCCCCTCTGCTGCCGGGTGGGAGGTCCCTCGGCGTCCTCCTCTTTCCCTTCCTTCTGGCTCCTCTTATCAGAGCCAGGGCGGGCCTGCTGAACGGGCTCTGCCTCTCACTGAGGAGGCACATGTAGGTCTTCTCCTGGGCTTGAGACCTGCAAGGCTAGGGTGGAATAGCGGCTTGGACCTCCCTCAGCCGCTCAGAGCAGAAGCAGGCAGGCCGGGGGCCGGCACAGGCCCTAGCAGTGAGAGCCCCTGGATGCGGGGGGGGGGGGGTGCAGGTTGCCTCCTCCGCCTGCCCTCTCCTGTCCGCCACACTAACCCCTCAGCTGGAGCCACTGGCCTCATCACGATCGGCATGGCTGCTGCCTTCGTTCAGGCAGTTGCTCTCCCGCTGCCTGTGGAGTGAGCGACTGAGGCACTCAAGCCTGGGTCGTTCCCTCCAAGGGGCACAGAGGCAAGGCTCCCTGTCCAAGCGGGGACTGGATTTCTTTCCCTCCTTTTTGCGTGGTTGCTTGGGACAGTGTTTCTCAACCAGTGTGCCGGGGCACACTAGTGTGCCGTGAGCGATCATCAGGTGTGCCGTGGGAAATTGGAACCTCCAGGAGGGGGGGGGGGGGGGGGGAGAGTCTAGTGTGTTGAAGTATAAAAACCTCGATAAGGGCCCCCTTCCCACCCGTTGTCTACTTGGTCTCTCTCTCTCCAGGCATTGGGAAGGCCCACCTCCCCTTCCCCAAGTAGAGACCTCCTCTTGCCTCCTGGGGGTTCTGTGTGGGATGTTTGGCCCAGTTCTATCATTGGTGGGGTTCAGAATGCTCTTTGATTGTAGGGGAACTATCAATCCCAGCAACTCTAACTCCCAAATGTCAAGGTCTATTTCCCCTGAACTCCATCTGTGTTCATATTTGGGCATATTGAGTATTCGTGCCAAGTTTGGTCCTGATCCAACATTGTTTGAGTCCACAGTGCTCTCTGGATATAGGTGAACTACAACTCCAAAACTCAAGGTCAATGCCCACCAAACTCTTATAGCATTTTCTCTTGGTATGGGAGTTCTGTGTGGGAAGTTTGTGTCTTTCTGCCATTCCTGCCAGGATATCTATGTTGTGTTCATCGAAACAGGCCCAGGTTTCACACTGAGTGTATAAATACATTTATAAACATATTAACTATATGTATTACTGTGTTAGAGTGTCATTTTGTGTCATTTTGGTTGGTGGTGTGCCCCAGGATTTTGTAAATGTAAAAAGTGTGCCGCGGCTCAAAAAAGGTTGAGAAACACTGGCTTGGGAGACACTTTCAGGCTGGGGGGGGGGGAGTTTTGTGTGGCTTGAGAAGTTCGGCTGCTCTTTGAAGAAGTTCCCGGGATTAGAGTTTGTGTTGCTGTGAGGAAGTGGTGCAGTGTTGGAGGTCCTTGAGGAGGAGTCTGTCGGTGTGTTTGTGTAATCTTGTGGGGTTGCTGACTGTCCCCAATGCTTTGCGAGGAGGGACCCAAAAAGGAGAGCGGGGAAAGCGTTGCTTTTGGCAGGCATGTAGCCGGGGGGGGCTAAGGGGGCTTCAGCCCCCGAAATTCTCAGGATGGTCGGTTTAAAAGGCCTTACTGGTACATTATTTAAACTGTTATGTGTATTCATATCATGATCTGATCACCATACTCATTATATCCCACATTAATGGGGTTGTTGGGATAACAATACAAAAGGTTTGCTAGGGTAGACCCTCTTCCACCCAGTCTCAGCCCCCCCCCCGAACCAAACTCAGCCCCCAAATCAAAATCCTGGCTACGGCCCTGGCTTTTGGGGTTTCTCCCTCTTCTTCGGAGGGGAAGGGTTTCTTTCTCCCAGGGGGCTCTTTCATTTGGGAGGGAGGAGAGTCCCCTTTCTTTCCTCTGCCTTTAGGATTTAGAGCAGGGGGCTCTTTCATTTGGGGAGTGAGCCAGGCACTCCTCCTTTAGAACATTGTCATAAGAAGGCCCTCGCATTCTCAGCCCTCTGCCTTGTTTTGTGTCGCTTCAGTTGCACCAGTTGTACACAGGGATCCCTGGAAGAGGCAGGGAGCCGAGCCGCCACCCTGCCTCCTCCTCCTCCATTTCGTGCTACTGAAGACATCTTTCCTGGTGCAGGAACGCCTCCGGTATAGTTGGGCTGTTTGTTTTTTTTTACTATAGGGCTGGGGACGTTTACCTTGTAGTAAATAAGGTTGAGAGAAGGGGGCATGATAGTAATGTTGAAATATGAAAGGACAACAAGTAGTACAAGACTAAGATATAAAAATATCTATTTCATAACAGCATACACAGCATTGGGTTATACAGATGTTACACACATTAATCAGGACTAGTCATACATAGAGAAACATCACAGGAGATGCTCTATACGCAATAGAACAATAGCAATAAATCATAGTAGAATCGCAACTCCTCAAATGATTTAGTGACTGTCCATAGAATCGAATGATGTCCCCAGATGCTGTAAAGTCCAAATGGCGGATGACACAGGGATATAGGAGGTAGAATAAGCTCCAAATATAAGTTCAAAAAGAGGCCGACGGGTTGGCGATGCCAAAGTTTTTTCCGGGGCCACTCCCCCGTTTCGCCCTCGGGCGGGGCTTTCCCAAGGCCATAAATGATATTTCCGTGGTCCAAGTGTCAGTCAGCGAAGCATTCAGGCTTAACCTTACCTAGGCAGTAAGGTGACCTTTATGGAAATATCATTTATGGCCTTGAGAAAGCCCCGCCCGAGGGTGAAACGGGGGAGTGGCCCCGGAAAAAACTTTGGCATCGCCAACCCGTCGGCCTCTTTTTGAACTTATATTTTGGAGCTTATTCTACCTCCAATATCCCTGTGTCATCCGCCATTTGGACTTTACAGTATTTGGGGACATCATTCGATTCTATGGACAGTCACTAAATCATTTGAGGAGTTGCGATTCTACTATGATTTATTGCTATTGTTCTATTGCGTATAGAGCATCTCCTGTGATGTTTCTCTATGTATGACTAGTCCTGATTAATGTGTGTAACATCTGTATAACCCAATGCTGTGTATGCTGTTATGAAATAGATATTTTTATATCTTAGTCTTGTACTACTTGTTGTTCTTGCACCCAGCACTCAGTGATTTAGAAATATGAAAGGACACCACATTGAGGAGAAGGCATGCTAGTTTTCTGGTGCATCGGGTACTAGGGCCTCTTGCATCCACACAGCTGAATAAAAAACCACATTTTCTGCTTCCAACTGGAATATGGCACTGTAGACCAGTGTTTCTCAACCTTTTGTGAGCTGCGGCACACTTTTAACATTAAAAAAATCCGGGGGCACACCACCAACCAAAATGACACAAAATGACAATCTCACAAAATAAAGAACGGCTGGGAGATGGTGACCTGCTGGGAGCGCCGAAGCCAGGGGAGGGGGAGGAGCCAGGCCGTGCCATGCCCCGCCCCTCCCCCCGGCTTCAGTTCTCCCACAGCTTCGCCAGCCTTGAGGGGGCAGTGCCAAGTTAGCATTGTGCTGGCTCTGCCACTGCTGGCATGGCACTGCCCCCTCAAGGCTGGTGAAGCTGTGAGAGCGCTGAAGCCGGGGGGAGGGGAAGCCATGCCCCGCCCCCTACCCCAGCTTCAGCTCTCCCACAGAGGAGGAGCATGAGCGGTGGATAGGCTTCAGTGGGCGGGGCTCGTCCTCCGTGCGGCTTCAGAGAGCGAGGGGCAAGAGTCATGGTGGGAGTCATGGCGGATTGGAGGCTGGCTGGGGAAACGTCCGAAGGAGGCGGTGCCCCGGCCCCTTCTTTTTCTTTGCCGCCGCCCGGCCCTTCCTCCTCCTCCCCCAAGCAGCAGGAGTTCAGCAGGAGGAGGGGGAAAGGAAGGGGGGCAGAGAGCTTTTCTCGCGGCACACCTGATGATCGCTCACGGCACACTAGTGTGCCACCGCACACTGGTTGAGAAAGACTGCTGTAGACTCGGGGCCCTTCCACACAGCCATATAACCCAGAATATCAAGGCAGATAATCCACAATATCTGCTTTGAACCGGGTTATCCCAGTCCACACTGCCATATAATGTTCAAAATAGATAATGTGAGATTTTATTCAGCTGTGTGGAAAGGGCCCTGTGAGTCTATGGCATTTCCAGGGGAATCACCTCCCATTGGTCTTTTACAGTTAAAGTGGAGGAGAGTCACACCCTTTAAAGGGCCAGCTGCACAATTCTGTGCATGTTTACTCAAAATTAAACACTATTTCAGTTAGCATCCTTCCACACAGCTAGAATATCAAGGCAGAAAATCCCACAATATTTGCTTTGAACAGGGTTATCTGAGTCCACACTCAGATAATGGGGGATTTTCTGCCTTGATATTCTGGGATATAGGGCTGTGTGGAAGGGCCCTTAGTGAATCCCAGATAATAAGGGACTTCCGGTGAGCCCAATGGCGGTAGGACGGGTGCAGGACTGGCTCCGAAGCACCAACTGAAGGCCCGTCTCTAAAAGGGTGCAAAACACCTCTCCCCCGCGGCGGATCGAGGCCGGGGGGAGTGCGAAACCTTGGCGCACGTAGCTGTTGATCTTGAGGGCGATCTCCCACAAAGGGAGAGACCCCCGAGGTCCGGCAAGTGCGAAGGCTAGCAGGACGGACCACAGGGAGCCCGGTGAAACCGGGCATTCACTACCAGCCGTGCTCATTTTAATTAAGAACAAAATGAAACAATGAAAGCTGACGGTGGAGTTCAGCGAGAAACGTAAGTTTCCAAAGAAGAAGTTATCCGGAGAGGCGGGGGGCTGTCCCAAAATTAAGAAACAAGAAAGGAAGAATACCCCGGAAAGGGGAAAAGGAGGCAAGCAACCTGAGCTGGGGGTCCAAAGAGGACAGCAGTGAGGATAAGGCGAATAAACAATCAATTCTTATAGCCAATAGTCAGGACTAAAGGGGAAAGAAGGAGAAACGGCATCGTGTAACCAGGGGGATACTAAATGGACATTGGGAGAAAACAATAGCAGGCGATCCCCAACCTCGGACGAGGAGATAGACGGGCAGCGGCTCCTGCAGCAGCGGGAAACCGCAGCTGGCAGTTGATCCGACCCGCAAAAGTAAAGGGACTCTATAAAACCCGAAAACAACAAGGGACAAGAAAACAGGACCCCCGGCGCCTAACTCGACGAGCCCCCAAACTTCCAGACCCCCAAAGGCAGCGGTTCCTACTTCCCAGTCAGGATAAGAAGTAGTATTGATCCGACCGGAGGGGGAAAGGAAAATGGCGGTGAGGGAAAAGAAAGAAAGGACCTGATAAAGCCTGACCTTGAGTGAGTTGTTGTGTCTACGAAGCCTGGAGAAGAAGTAAACAAAGAGGGGAAGCGGAAAGCGGAAAGCGGAAGAGAAGGCGACGTGGACGGACGCGGACGTGGACGGATGCAAATCCACGAGGGAGGAACTTCCGGAGCGGCGAGTAAGGGCGGAAGACGAGGACGAAGCCGGAGAAGGGGGATCCATTAAAGCAGCGGACTGGTGACTGCGGAAGTGACGCAAGAGACGGGAAAAGGCACAGCGGGAAAGGGCAGAAGCCAGCATAACACAGCGCAGGACAGGAAGAGGGGGAACGGAAGGCGGGCCAAACCAGCGAGTAGGAAGACAGGATTGGAAGGCAAGGGATCCTAGATCGGCAAAGAAGAAAAGGTACTTAAAGAGACTAAAACAATTATAAAGAAGACACGGGAGTCAAGGAGGTTGGAGAGCAGTAGGAGAGACTAACAGTGAGAGAAGAGGAAGAACTCTATACAGTTTCACAAAACGAAAACACAAAAAGGTGACGGAAAGGAGGGAAAACCATAGAGAAAGAACGGGAAGGACAGAAGGGCCAATTAGAGGAGGGGGAGAAGGGAGAAGGGGATTAAAGAGCCAGCAGAAGAAAAAGGATTCAGACTAAACTATAGGACAATGACTACACCAAAGACCAAATGGGACCCCAAAGAGGGGAAGGGAACACCTCTGCCAAGAAGAGCCTCGATTTCAGGCATGGGTTCGGAAGACTCAGCAACGAAGGAGATATTAAGGGAGATTCATAAATTATCTGAGAAGCAAGATGATCTGCAAAAAAACTTGAGCAGGATGGAAACAAAACAAGATGAACAACAAAGAATAATGCAAGAAGAATTAAAAACAATGAGATTGGAGATAGGATCATACAAGGAAGAGATGAAACAATTAAAAGTGGAGATCAAGGAGACCAAAGAAGATAAAGCAAAATTAGAGGAATCCCAGAAAAAGACGGAAAAGAAAGTACAAAACTTAGATATTAGAATCCAGAAAGCCGAAGATGCCCAAGAGAGGCTGGAGATGAAAGAGATGGAGTTTCAACTGAGACTCAGGAACCTGAAGGAGGAGCCAAATGAGGACATACGAGGCATTATTGTGAAAATGCTAGCAGAGGCATTAAGGATGGAGGAGACTGATATGGAGGCGGAAATTGACCGAGTGTACAGAATTGCGACAAATTATTCCAAACAAAACAAAACGGCAAGAGATATAATCGTGTTCTTTGGGGAAAAAAGGACCAGAGATGAAACCCTGAGAAGAAACAGCGAGTCCCCAATTCACTATAAAGGAGGGAAAGTCATAGTGATGAAAGAATTTCCAAAATCCATGTTGATAAAGAGAAGGAAATACTTCTTCCTGACCGACGAACTCAAAAGATTACAGATTAGATTCCGGTGGGAAAAACCAGAAGGAATTATGGTGTCTTATAAAGACCAGAGACACTGGATCACCTCAGAGGAGAAAGCAAGACAATTTTATGCTGAACTGAAAAAAGATCACAAATTATCTCCTCCATTGAGAGGGGGAACACAAAAGAAGAGAAGATTTAACTCACCGGAAGACTTAGCAGAAGCTGGAAAGTCGGCAACGGCAAGTGGAGGAGGAGGACTTGCCCCAGGAAGGGACGTAGGAGAAATTACTGACGAATCGGAAACAGAGCAAATAGATGACAATGAGTGACACCCTAAGACAGATAAAAGTATTTTCAAACAATGTGAATGGGATCAACTCACCGTCAAAAAGGAAAAAATTATACAATCAATTAAGAAAGGGAAATTGGGACATAATTGCATTGCAAGAAACACATATAGCATCAAAACACGTGATACACCTCAAAAACGAAAAACTAGGAAAAGAATTCCACTCGGCATCTCAAAAAAAAATTAATGGAGTGGTCCTCTACATAAAAGAATCCCTGACACCAGAATTGGCATTTAGTGATACGGAAGGTAGGATGGTGGCGGTTCGGATCACTCAAGGAGAAGAAAAAATATTAATCTGCAACATTTATGCTCCAAATGGCCCAAAAACTAATTTTGCATCAACATTGGACAAGAAAATACAGGAAACAGAGTATGACAATTTGATAGTAATGGGGGACTTCAATGGAGTAATGAACATGAAGAAAGATAAATCAAAACCAATTAGGGGAAAGAAAAATGAGGAAATCAGCTCGCTACCTAAAAACTTCTTGAAATTAAAAAAAGACTTGGACCTAGAAGATGCATGGAGAGTCCACAATGAGGGGGAAGTGGACTTTACATTCTATTCGAATAGACATAAGAGCTGGTCCAGAATCGATATGATCTGGACCACAAAATTATTAACATCAAGAATAGACGAAATCAAAATTAGGGCAAGAGACATTTCAGATCATGGAGCCCTAGAAATGGTTATGAATAAAAGACTTACTACAAGACGATGGAGATTAGACGACAATCTTTTAAAATTCGAGCAGGAGATCTTAAAAACTAAAAGTGTACTCAAAGAATATTTCGAGCTGAATAAAAACCCGGAAACAAAAATAGAAACCCTTTGGGATGCGGGAAAGGCAGTAATGAGGGGAATTTTTATTCAGGAAAAAGCCAAGAGAAATAGAGTAAAAAGACAGGAACTCCAAAGAATCAGCAGGGAGATAGAGAAGGAGGAAAACAATCTCAAGACAACACCAAGGGATAAAGGGATAGAAAAAAATTTACAATATTTGAGAAAACAAAAAGATGGTCTAGAAGTCAAAGAGTTAGCGAAACAACTGAAATTTCTAAAACAAAGGGAGTTTCAAAATGCGAATAAACCTGGAAAGTGGTTGGCCTGGAGACTTAAAAAAAAAGACAAAACAACCAGATATTAAAAATAAAGACGCCAGAAAAGTCTGCAGTAACGGACAAAGAGATATTAGAGGAATTCCAGAGATTTTATGGAGATTTATACAAAAAAGAAGATAGCAGGAAAGAGGATATCATGGAATATTTGGGAGGGCAACATCTGGAGAAAATATCGGAAGAACAGCGAGAGGCATTAAACAAGGAAATCACAGAAGATGAGATAAAAAGAGCAATAAAGAAACTTAACCCAAGTAAAGCCCCGGGACCAGACGGTTTCACGGCGACATATTATAAAACATTGAGCGAAGAATTAATGCCATATCTCAGAGAACTCTTAAATAAAATCCTAAGTGATGGAGCCGTCCCTGAGACCTGGAAATCGGCCAATATAATCTTTATACATAAAGAAAATACGGAAGGAACCGATGTTAAAAACTACCGACCAATCGCTGTTAAACCTGGACTATAAAATATTCATGGAAATTCTCAGTGAAAGAATGAAGAACTTTTTGAATGGATGGATAGGGGAGGAACAAACGGGCTTTTTACCCGGTAGACAGATAAAGGACAACTTAAGAATCATTTTGAACACCCTCGAATATTATGAGCATCACCACCAGACAGAATTGGCTCTTATAGCCATCGATGCGGAAAAAGCTTTCGATAATTTGAGTTGGGACTTTTTCAAAGGCATTCTCAAGGAAATAGACATAGGCTTCCACTTCCTGACAGCTATAGAAGCGATTTACAGCTCCCAGAAAGCTGTTCTTTGGATTAACGGTCAACCATCAAAGGAGATCAAAATAGAGAAGGGAACAAGACAGGGCTGTCCGCTATCTCCTCTAATCTATATAATGGCTTTAGAAGTTCTGCTACGAGATATCAGAGAGGATCAAAATATTCCGGCCACAAAAGTGGGGAAACACAGCTTTAAGTATAGAGCATTTGCGGACGATCTGTTGTGCATCGTAAAGGACCCAAGAACAAATATCAAAAAATGGATAGACAAAATAGAAGACTATGGGAAATGGGCTGGATTAAAATTGAATAAAAATAAAACAGCAATGTTGACAAAAAACATTTCAAAGAAAAACCAAATGGAACTGGAGAAAATAACAGGGATGCGAATAACTCCGAAAATCAAATATCTGGGAATAATCATCACAGCCAAAAACTCCCAATTGATAAAAAATAATTATAAAGAGAAATGGAAGGAGATACAAAAAGATATAATGGGATGGAAGACGCAATATCTTTCCTTGATGGGAAGAATTGCGACAATAAAAATGAATGTCCTCCCAAAATTTCTCTTCTTATTTCAGAATCTACCGGTTTTAAGGACCAACAAACTTTTCAAAGAATGGAACAAAGAAATAATGAAGTTTATATGGAAAGGGAAAAAACCAAGGATAAAATATACAAATATGATAGATGCAAAAGAGAGAGGAGGGTTTGGAGTACCAGACCTGAGACTATATTACGATGCGGCAGGATTAACATGGATAAAAGACTGGATCACATTAAAAAGGGAGAATCTCTTAGCCCTCGAGGGTTTCGACCTAAGAGTAGGCTGGCATGCCTATCTTTGGTATGACCAGGAGAAAAAAGAAAAGAATTTCAACAATCATTTCATTAGAGCATCTCTTCTGAAAATTTGGCAAAAACACAAAGATAGACTCTATGGTAAGACCCCTTGGTGGCTGTCACCTTTGGAGGCAAGACAAAGAAGGCTACTGGGCTGGTCCCAGTGGCCAACGTATAGAGATCTGGTGACAAGAGAGAGACAAGAAATCACTCTAAAATCAAAGGAGGACATTACAAATAAATTCGATTGACTAAAGATAAACGAACAGGTTTTGTTGAGAAAGACGCCTTTTATGAGAGAGTAGTAAAAAGGGAAAAGAAAAACATAACACATATCTACAATTGTTTATTGGCCTGGGCGACAGAAGAAGAATCAGTAAAAGAATGCATGATTGCATGGGCAAGAAATATTGGTAAACCAATACACTTAAAAGATTGGGAACAGATATGGAAAAAAAAATAAAATACACCACCGATATGAAAGAGAATTGGTATAAGATGTTCCATAGATGGTACATAACTCCATACAAATTAGGACAAATGTACAAATCAGTCAACAACAAGTGTTGGAAATGCGAGAAAGAAGTGGGCACATTCTACCACCAGTGGTGGTCGTGCCCAAAAGTTATCAAGTTTTGGAAGAACATTCATGAAGGTTGTGAGAAAATATTAAAAAAGAAAATAACAATGAAACCAGAATATTTCCTATTGTGTATCACAGATGAGGAACTGGAGCTTGACCAAAACGAAGATATCTTATTTTCCTATTTAACAACAGTGGCCAGAATGGTCTATGCAAAGAAATGGAAATTAAAGGAAGTGGCTACCATGGAGGAATGGATGAGCAAGATAGAAGAGATAAAAGATATGGATAAGCTGACCTATGCCCTAAAGATATCGCATGGCAGACCAATAAAGAATACGAATTGGGACCTATATGAAGAGTTTAGAAAAAACTATAAAGGAAAAAATGTATAAAGACCCCTGTTCAAAACTAAGTATAGAACAACTATAAGGGAGAAGCCCACCGAAAAAGAAAAGTTGAGACTAAAACATAAAGGACTAACGACGCCCGAAAGATAACTCGGAAGTCAGAGATCCCCTTGTCCTTACCCATCCTTCCCGAACCAGTCTTCTTTGGACCCCCCCCCTCCCTCTCCCCGAACCCTTCCCTTTTCCTTCATTCCATCTTGTCAACTTCTTATCCTACCCCCAATCCCTTAGATAGGGAATTTTATGTATGGAAAATGTCAATAAAAATTTTTAAAAAAGTATTTTGGAAGTTTGACCCCATTTTATTGGTGTTCAGAATGCTCTTTGATTGCAGGTGAACTATAAATCCTTTCTAACAATGTTAATAAGCTATAAATCCTAGTAACTGCAACTCCTAAATGACAGTATCAATTCCTCCCAACCCCACCGGTATTCAAATTTGGGCGTATCAGCTATTTGTGCCAAATTTTGTCCAGGTCCATAGTTGTTTGGGCTCACAGTGTTCTTGGGAGCTAGTTGAACTACATCTCCCGTAAATCACTGTCAATGCCTCCCAAATCCACCTAGGATTTTCTGTTGGTCTTGGAGGTTCTGTGTGGGACGTTGGCCCAATTTTTTATTGTTGATGGGGTTCTAGGGGCTCTTTGATTGTAGGTGAACTATAAATCCCAGCAACTACAATTCCCAAATGTCAAGGTCTATTTTCCACAAACTCCTCCAGTATTCATATTTGGGCATTTTGAATATTCGTGCCAAGTTTGGTTCAAATCCATTGTTGTTTGAGTGCAGAGTGCTCTCTGTATGTAAGTGGACTACAACTCCAAAACTCAAGGTCAATGCCCACCAAACCCTTCCAGTATTTTCTGTTGGTCATGGGAGTTCTGTGTGCCAAAGTTTGGCTCAATTCCATTGTTGTGGAATTCAAAATGCTGTTTGATTGTAGGTAAACCATAAATCCCAGTAACCACAACTCCCAAATGAGAACGGCTATTTTCTCAAAACTCCACTAGTGTTCAAATTTGGGCATATTGAGTATTTGTGCCAAGTTTCAGCCAAATCCATAGTTGTTTGGGTTCATAGTGCTCTCCAAATGTAGGTGAACTACATGTCCCCTAAATCAGTCAATTCATTCCAAACCTCTCCAGTATTTTCTGTGGGTCATGGGGGTTCTGTGTGCCAAGTTTGGCTCAATTCCATTGTTGGTGGAATTCAAAATGCTCTGATTGTAGGTGAACAATAAATCCCAGCAACTACAACTCCCAAATGTCAAGATCTATTTTCCCTTAACCCCACCAGAGTTCAAATTTAGGCATAATGAATATTCATGCCAAGTTTGGTCCAGATCCATAGTTGTTTGGGTTCTCAGTTCTCTCTGGATGTAGGTGAACTACATCTCCCTAAATCACTGCCATTCCTCCCAAACCTCTCCAGTCTTTTCTGTGGGTCATGGGGGTTCTCTGTGCCAAGTTTGGTCCAGTTCTGTAATTTGTGGGGGTCTTGGTGGTCTGTGGAAGTCAGAGCTGAATCGATTGAAGGTACTGCAAATCCCATCATCTGTTGTCCATACTCCCCCAAACACATTGTTTTTGTGATTAATCATTATACTTTAATTATGTTCAATGTGTAACAATGAAAATACATCATGCATATTAGATATTTGCATTAGAATTCGTAAGAGTAGCAAAATTATTTATGAAGTAGCAACGAAAATATGGTTGGGGGTCACCACAACACGAGGAACCTTATTTAGGGGTCACGGCATTAGAAAGGTTGAGAACCACTGGTTTGGAGTCTTAGTGCGAGCCCTCAGGCGGCTTAAGTTGAACAAGCTACCATCAGTATGATAGCGTATATATGCGCGTCTTCTTCCTCGAGGTCTGCCGTGGCCCTTGGGAGCATCATGCTGAAGAAGATTGCAAATAGGGTTGGTGCAAGAACACAACCTTGTTTCACTCCATTCGTTATGAGAAAGGCCTCCGAGAGAGCATCGCCATTTAAATTGTATATTTATGCTTTTGGTTGTGGGCACTGTGGTGTGCCGGTTTTTAGCCGCCCCGAGTCCCTCTGTGGAGGTCAAGATAGGATGGGATACAAATGTCCGAAATCAATAAATAATAATAAATAAAGTCTCTGTGGTGGCATGACATGCGTTTTTTCAGTTTGCACAAGAAGAAGTTGGCTCTTTTGTTCTCTTTTGCAGAAGCAAAGCAAGGACCGTTTTGGGCTGGAAGGGGACGAGGAGTCGACGATGCTGGAGGAGTCCGTCTCACCAAAAAAGTAGGTTCCATTACGCGCCTGAATCTAGTTTGGGCTGCTGGAGAATCTGGTGGGCTGTCAATGCAGACCCCCACTTCCCTTCCCTTGGCAGGTCCACCATCCTGCAGCAGCAGTTCAACCCGGACCGGGAAAGTGGAACACGGGTCGGGTGGCCCTGCCGTAGTCATGCGCTGGGTCCACCGGGCCGGAGCCCTTCAACATGGGCAGCATGCTCGCCACAGCAGCAGGTCACCGTGGGACAGATGCACCGTGGGCACATGCCTCCCTTGGTAAGCAGGAGAGAACGCCACGCACACAGGAGTCCGGTCGACCCTTGATGCAGAGAGACATACATTACATACCCTATATATTCGAGTATAAATCGGGTTTTTCAGCCCCCTTTTAAGGCTGAAAGCCCCCGACTTATACTGAGTCAAAGATATTTATTATTTTATTCTGTTTTATTACTTTTATTACATTTATTATTTTACTCTTTATTATTATTATAATTATTACTAAATTTACATTATTTTTATCTTTTTGTTATTGTTATTGGTTGTAGGTTTTTTGGGCTATATTATTGTTATTATTACATTTATTATTTTACTCTATTATTGCTATTATTTATTTATTTACAGTATTTATATTCCACCCTTCCCACCCCTCAGGGGACTCATGGTGGATTACAATGTACATATACATGGCATACATTCACTGCCACAGATACACAACATATATAGAGAGACACAGAGGCTATTTAACATTCCAGCTTCATAAATGGCAGTTCCTAATTGGTTCTGTTATAAACATCACCATTAATGAAATAATAATGAAATTTTGAAAGTTTTGTTAGAGTTCTGAAATTTTCACCACCAGAACTTTAGCAACACTGTAGAAGCAAAGCACCAGCGCCACCTAGTGTTCACCACCAGAACTTTAGCAACACTGCAGAAG
>JARBWK010000015.1:43728606-43743001 GCA_030556195.1 Anolis apletophallus | reverse complement strand
CAAGTTTGGTTCAAATCCATTGTTGTTTGAGTGCAGAGTGCTCTCTGTATGTAAGTGGACTACAACTCCAAAACTCAAGGTCAATGCCCACCAAACCCTTCCAGTATTTTCTGTTGGTCATGGGAGTTCTGTGTGCCAAGTTTGGCTCAATTCCATTGTTGGTGGAATTCAAAATGCTGTTTGATTGTAGGTAAACCATAAATCCCAGTAACCACAACTCCCAAATGAGAACGGCTATTTTCTCAAAACTCCACTAGTGTTCAAATTTGGGCATATTGAGTATTTGTGCCAAGTTTCAGCCAAATCCATAGTTGTTTGGGTTCATAGTGCTCTGCAAATGTAGGTGAACTACATGTCCCCTAAATCAGTCAATTCATTCCAAACCCCTCCAGTATTTTCTGTGGGTCATGGGGGTTCTGTGTGTCAAGTTTGGCTCAATTCCATTGTTGGTGGAATTCAAAATGCTCTGATTGTAGGTGAACAATAAATCCCAGCAACTACAACTCCCAAATGTCAAGATCTATTTTCCCTTAACCCCACCAGTGTTCAAATTTAGGCATAATGAATATTCATGCCAAGTTTGGTCCAGATCCATAGTTGTTTGGGTTCTCAGTTCTCTCTGGATGTAGGTGAACTACATCTCCCCTAAATCACTGCCAATTCCTCCCAAACCTCTCCAGTATTTTCTGTGGGTCATGGGGGTTCTCTGTGCCAAGTTTGGTCCAGTTCTGTAATTTGTGGGGGTCTTGGTGGTCTGTGGAAGTCAGAGCTGAATCGATTGAAGGTACTGCAAATCCCATCATCTGTTGTCCATACTCCCCCAAACATATTGTTTTTGTGATTAATCATTGTGCTTTAATTATGTTCAGTGTGTAACAATGAAAATACATCATGCATATTAGATATTTGCATTAGAATTAAGTAAGTAGCAAAATTATTTATGAAGTAGCAACGAAAATATGGTTGGGGGTCACCACAACACGAGAAACCTTATTTAGGGTCACGGTATTAGAAAGGTTGAGAGCCACTGGTTCAGAGTCTTGGTGCGAGCCCTCAGGCGGCTTAAGTTGAACAAGCTACCATCAGTATGATAGCGTATATATGCGCCGTCTTCTTCCTCGAGGTCTGCCGTGGCCCTTGGGAGCATCATGCTGAAGAAGATTGCAAATAGGGTTGGTGCAAGAACACAACCTTGTTTCACTCCATTCGTTATGAGAAAGGCCTCCGAGAGAGCATCGCCATTTAAATTGTATATTTATGCTTTTGCTTGTGGGCACTGTGGTGTGCCGGTTTTTTTTATCATTATTTTTATTGTTTTATCATTATCAACACAATATTATACAATGTCTATTTACAGCAGATTCATGTTATTCATTTCTAAGTACAATACTTCAATCTTTGGAATCTGCCATTATGTTTCTCTTATACCTTTTGTATCCCTCGCCGCTGTGCTCCCTCCCCCTCCCAAGCCATTGCTTTTACATATCATTCATCAAAATTTCATTTCTTCTTGTGGAGGAAACCTTCCTTCTTCCTTTCCTAATCCATTTTCAATAAATTTTCTCCATACCTCATCAAAATCACTTTGTTTCCATATACCTCTTTTTACTTTTAATATACATGTTAACTTGTCATTTATGGCCAGTTTCCACACTTCCTTGTACCATTCCTCCATTTGTATATTTATTTCTTTTTTCCAATTCCTTGATATAAGCAGTCTTGCTATTGTTAATAGGTTTGTTATCGCATCTTTATCCTTTTTTCCAATTGTATACTATTATATAATGATAATAAAGCTATACTAGGACTTCTTTCTATTTTAATATTCATTATATCTTCTATTTCTTTAAATACTTTCGCCCCAAAATTTGCTTACATATTTACATTGCCACCACATATATATGTATGTTCCTGTTTCTTGGCATCCTCTCCAACAGTTTTTCCAGTAGTTTTTATTTATATTTGCCATTCTTACTGGTGTAAGGTACCATTTCCATATTAATTTATAATAATTTTCTTTAATCCTTATTGATAAATTTTTAAGATGCCTTTGTCTCCACAATTGTTGCCACTCTGTTTCCTTTATTTTTATCCCTAAGTCTTCTTCCCAAACCTCCTTAAGGGTGTTGTTTTTTGTTTTTCCTTCCTTTATTTCAATTATTATCTTATATATTTTACTAGTTGTGCCGGTTTTTAGCCGCCCCGAGTCCCTCTGTGCCTCCACAAGATAGGATGGGATACAAATGTCCGAAATCAATAAATAATAATAAATAAAGTCTCTGTGGTGGCATGACATGCGTTTTTTCAGTTTGCACAAGAAGAAGTTGGCTCTTCTGTTCTCTTTTGCAGAAGCAAAGCAAGGACCGTTTTGGGCTGGAAGGGGACGAGGAGTCGACGATGCTGGAGGAGTCCGTCTCACCCAAAAAGTAGGTTCCATTACGCGCCTGAATCTAGTTTGGGCTGCTGGAGAATCTGGTGTGGGCTGTCCAATGCAGACCCCCCACACTTCCCTTCCCTTGGCAGGTCCACCATCCTGCAGCAGCAGTTCAACCGGACCGGGAAAGTGGAACACGGGTCGGTGGCCCTGCCGGCCGTCATGCGCTCGGGGTCCACCGGGCCGGAGCCCTTCAACATGGGCAGCATGCCTTCGCCACAGCAGCAGGTCACCGTGGGACAGATGCACCGTGGGCACATGCCTCCCTTGGTAAGCAGGAGAGAACGCCACGCACACAGGAGTCCGGTCGACCCTTGAGGCAGAGAGACATACATTACATACCCTATATATTCGAGTATAAACCGGGTTTTTCAGCCCCCTTTTAAGGCTGAAAAAGCCCCCCTCGACTTATACTCGAGTCAAAGATATTTATTATTTTATTCTGTTTTTATTACTTTTATTACATTTATTATTTTACTCTTTATTATTATTATAATTATTACTAAATTTACATTATTTTTATCTTTTTTGTTATTGTTATTGGTTGTAGGTTTTTTGGGCTATATTATTGTTATTATTACATTTATTATTTTACTCTATTTATTATTGCTATTATTTATTTATTTACAGTATTTATATTCCACCCTTCCCACCCCTCAGGGGACTCATGGTGGATTACAATGTACATATACATGGCATACATTCACTGCCATAGATACACAACATATATAGAGAGACACAGAGGCTATTTAACATTCCAGCTTCATAAATGGCAGTTCCTAATTGGTTCTGTTATAAACATCACCATTAATGAAATAATAATGAAATTTTGAAAGTTTTGTTAGAGTTCTGAAATTTTCACCACCAGAACTTTAGCAACACTGCAGAAGCAAAGCACCAGCGCCACCTAGTGTTCACCACCAGAACTTTAGCAACACTGCAGAAGCAAAGCACCAGCGCCACCTAGTGTTCACCACCAGAACTTTAGCAACACTGCGGAAGCAAAGCACCAGCGCCACCTAGTGTTCACCACCAGAACTTTAGCAACACTGCAGAAGCAAAGCACCAGCGCCACCTAGTGTTCACCACCAGAACTTTAGCAACACTGCAGAAGCAAAGCACCAGTGCCACCTAGTGTTCACCACCAGAACTTTAGCAACACTGCAGAAGCAAAGCACCAGCGCCACCTAGTGTTCACCACCAGAACTTTAGCAACACTGCAGAAGCAAAGCACCAGCGCCACCTAGTGTTCACCACCAGAACTTTAGCAACACTGCAGAAGCAAAGCACCAGCGCCACCTAGTGTTCACCACCAGAACTTTAGCAACACTGCAGAAGCAAAGCACCAGTGCCACCTAGTGTTCACCACCAGAACTTTAGCAACACTGCAGAAGCAAAGCACCAGCGCCACCTAGTGTTCACCACCAGAACTTTAGCAACACTGCAGAAGCAAAGCACCAGCGCCACCTAGTGTTCACCACCAGAACTTTAGCAACACTGCAGAAGCAAAGCACCAGCGCCACCTAGTGTTCACCACCAGAACTTTAGCAACACTGTAGAAGCAAAGCACCAGCGCCACCTAGTGTTCACCACCAGAACGTTAGGAACACTGCAGAAGCAAAGCACCAGCGCCACCTAGTGTTCACCAACAGAACTTTAGCAACACTGCAGAAGCAAAGCACCAGCGCCACCTAGTGTTCACCTCCAGAACTTTAGCAACACTGCAGAAGCAAAGCACCAGCGCCACCTAGTGTTCACCACCAGAACTTTAGCAACACTGTAGAAGCAAAGCACCAGCGCCACCTAGTGTTCACCAACAGAACTTTAGCAACACTGTAGAAGCAAAGCACCAGCGCCACCTAGTGTTCCCCACCAGAACTTTAGCAACACTGCAGAAACAAAGCACCAGCACCACCTAGTGTTCACCACCAGAACTTTAGCAACACTGCAGAAGCAAAGCACCAGCGCCACCTAGTGTTCACCACCAGAACTTTAGCAACACTGCAGAAGCACTGTAGAAGCAAAGCACCAGCGCCACCTAGTGTTCACCACCAGAAATTTAGCAACACCGCAAAAGCAAAGCACCAGCGCCACCTAGTGTTCACCACCAGAACTTTAGGAACACTGCAGAAGCAAAGCACCAGCGCCACCTAGTGTTCACCACCAGAACGTTCGTTTTGTACATACATATGTACATACATAGACCACAGTAACACTGATGATTTTCACCATTGTGTGTGTGAAAAAAATATTATATATACACACACACACATACGTACATTTATTTATTTATTTATCTATTTGCCATGGTTATGCCCCACCCTTCTCACCCCGAGGGGGATTCAGAGCAACCTTACACTTAGGCAACAATTCAATGCCATAAAAAGACACTTAAAATACACTACCTGTCTGTCTTTCTGTCCGCCCTTCACTGTTTTGCTAATCTCTCTCCGTTGTGTCCCTTGCAGACTTCCGCTCAGCAGGCCCTGATGGGGACCCTCAACACCAGCAGACAGGCCGTCCAGCAAGCCCAGGCCGACCTCACCGAGGTGGACAGCCTCCCGCCGCTGGGCAACGACATGGTGGGTCTCCCGTCCCCGGATACGCGTCGGGAGCCCCCGGGTCTTTCCTCTCCTGCTTTTGGCACGCAACATGGAACTTGGTCTTGTCTTCCAGGCTTCCAGGGTCTGGGTCCAGAACAAAGTGGACGAATCCAAGCATGAAATACACTCCCAGGTGGACGCCATCACCGCAGGAACCGCCTCTGTCGTCAACCTGACGGCAGGTAAAGTCACGCTTTTCTTGTTTTGTAGAGTTACGCTCATCCACCAGGACTTTGGAGTAATTCTGTGGGCTTGTGAGGGGGGCTCCCTTCCGGGTCTCGACTGTCCTTCTCCTCTTCTCCTTCATCTTTTGCTTTCATTTCCATCTTCTCCTTCTCTTCCTTCTCTCTTCCTCCTTCATTTCCTTCTTCTCCATCTCTTCTTCTCCTTATTCTCTTTCTCCTTTTCTTCCGCCTCTCCTTCTTCTATTCCATCTTTTTTCTCTTCTTCCTTTTTTCACGTTTTCCTTCTCTTCCCTCTCTTTTTTCTCCTTTCTCCTCCTCCTCTTCCTCTTCCTTCTCCTTGCAGGGGACCCAGTGGACACGGACTACACGGCCGTGGGCTGTGCCATCACCACCATCTCTTCCAACCTGACGGAGATGTCCAAAGGGGTCAAGCTGCTGGCCGCCCTGATGGACGACGAGGTGGGCAGCGGGGAGGACCTCCTCAAGGCTGCCCGGACCCTGGCCGGTGCTGTCTCGGATCTCCTCACAGCTGTGGAGCCGGCCTCCGGAGAGGTGAGCCCCCGGGTCAGTGGCAGAAACATCTTGCAGGCTGCAGTTGAGAAGTGCCCTCAGGTTCTCAGAAGGAGGAGCCTCATGCTCTGATCTCACTTCCTGTTGGTTTCCTGCCTTTCCAGCCGCGCCAGACAGTCTTGACAGCCGCCGGGAGCATTGGCCAGGCCAGCGGGGAGCTCCTCCGGCAGATCGGGGAGAACGAGACTGACGAACGGTTCCAGGTAAGGTTGCCAAATAGCCCGCATATCTCGTATGCAGGAGTGTCTTACCTGCAAACGTTGCCAAGTTGTCCAGGAGCGCTTCTTACTTGGCGCTTGTCTGCAGGCCCTGCAAGGCCTGGGTGCGTAGGTCCAAAGCCTGCACCCGTAGGCCCAAGTTGTTTTGGGCCTATGGGTGAAGACATCTCCCCCCCCCCCCCAATAATGGGTTGAAAGAAAACGGCACCAAAAATGGAATACAAATTTTGGGAGGTTCAGTTGAAACGGATCAGTGGGACACGAAACAGGTCAAGGTTTACCCCAAATGCACAATGACTACTAGATGGGGAATCGGACCTGAGCCCAGTCTGTGAACAGTGGCCTTCAGCAAATACCTAATGGCCTGCCGCCAAGCCCTTGTTGACATTTATTTCTTTATTTCATAATATTCATAAGCTGCCCTTCTCAACCCTGAAGGGGACTCAGAGCAGCTTACAACAAACTGGAAATATAACAAACTACGTTATTGCAGTATATCAGTACTACACATTACATCGCAGCTTGGGAGTGACCCTGGACTCATCGCTGAGCCTGGAAGCCCAGGTCTCGGCGGTGGCCAGGGGTGCTTTTGCACAGTTAAGACTCGTGCCCCAGCTCCGCCCATACCTGGGAAGTCTGGCTATGGCTGGCTATGGTCGTCCACGCTCTGGCCACATGCCGAATAGATTACTGCAATGCACTCTACGTGGGGCTGCCTTTGAAGACAGTTCGGAAATTACAATTAGTTCAACGGGCGGCAGCCAGATTACTAACCGGAGCTACATACAGAGAGCATACCACCCCCCTGTGGTGTCAGCAGGGGCGGTCCGAGCTCTCCCGGGGGGGTAAGCGAACATTATTTTGGCGCCCCCCCCCGGCGCTCCCAATGTGCGCTCCATTGTGAGGTGCCGCGCACGCTCACCCTGCTGCTGCGCTGCCCCGCCCTGCTGCAGTGCCTACGCTGTCTTGAGGTCCGTAGGCACTGCGCATGCGCGAACACGGAGCACATGCGCAGTGCCTACGGACCTCAAGCTAGGTCCGTAGGCACTGCGCATGCGCGCGAACCGCGGAGCGCAGCGCAGCAGCAGGGCGGGCGCCGCCGCGGCGCTCACAATGGCGCCCCACCTTGGAGCGTCCAAGATGGTGCTCTACGCGGCCGCGTAGGCCGCGTAATGGCAAAGACCGCCCCTGGGTGTCAGCTTCACTGGCTGCCTATCCACTTCCTTTAAAGCTCTATATGGTTCTGGCCCAGTTTACTTGTCCGAACGCATCTGCCGCTACGTCCCACCTCGTAATTTAAGATTGTCCGGGAAGGCCCTGCTCTCGCTCCCAATATCATTAGTAGTATTATATTGTATCAATGTATATACAATATATAATATTATACTATATTATATCATAATTATATTATACTACATTATAATTATTATAATATATTGACATAATATAATATAACATTATCTTATATCATTATAAAATAATAAATACAATTATTTATTACATTTCTCCCCTCCCGCAGGATGTGCTGATGAGCCTGGCCAAGGCCGTGGCCAACGCGGCCGCCATGTTGGTCCTGAAGGCCAAGAACGTGGCGCAGGTGGCCGAAGACGCCGTCCTCCAGAACAGGGTAATTGCTGCCGCCACCCAGTGCGCCCTCTCCACCTCCCAGCTGGTGGCCTGCGCAAAGGTGGGTATCCTTCCCTGCAAGGGGAGGAGGGTCTCTACCATAGATGCCCCGTATTGACTTCAATCTGACACTCACTTTTGGGGGCTGAATGACCTCTCCAAAATGAGGATGTGCATTAGATCTGCATAATATGGTAATCTTAGCACTGAGCCCAAGCCAAAGGGGGAGATGCTTCAGGAACTTCAACACCGGAGGATGTGGATCTGCTGTATAGATACTCCTTTTACATTGTCATTGAATGCCATGGGGGACCGAGGGCCCGCCGTAGAGAGACTTCTGGGGTCCCTATTTCCTTTCCTGACACGCCTTTGGGCCCCCACAGGTGGTGAGCCCCACCATCAGCTCCCCGGTCTGCCAGGAGCAGCTGATGGAGGCAGGGAGGCTGGTGGACCGGTCGGTGGAGGGCTGCGTGAGGGCCTGCCAGGCGGCCACCGACGACATAGAGCTGCTGAAGCAGGTGAGCGCGGCAGCTGGCGTGGTCAGCCAGGCCCTGAGTGACCTCCTGCAGCACGTGCGGCAGTTCGCCAGCCGCGGGGAGCCCATCGGCCGCTACGACCAGGCCACCGACACCATCATGTGCGTCACCGAAAGCATCTTCAGCTCCATGGGGGATGCCGGTAAGACCACCCACGGGGCAGTGGTGTTGGTAGTGGTGGGGCTCCTCTCCTTGCGTCTTTTTTATTTATTATTTATTTACCACATTCTTCTACTAAAACACACATTTTCCCCTAGTTGTTTTTATTCAGAACACAGTGTTTTGTACAATCGTTTTTCTGTGCAGAAATATTATTTGCGATTCCAAAACTGTTTTTTTTCTTGTTCAGAACATGGATTTTCAGATTTGTTCTGCACAAAAATCACCCATGGTTGATTTGCATCAATACCAACAATTGAAATAGCAGGAAACAGGCCCGGATTAACCGATTGTGGCGCCCTAGGCCACACTCTGGAAGCGCCGCCCCCGCCCCAGGGGGTGGGGCTACTTGTGGGGGGCGGGGCCGCTTGTGGGGGGCGGTGCTGCTTGCGGGGGGAAGGCTCCTTCCTTCAGTGAAAGAAGGAGGGGCGGGGCCAACGCGAACAGCGAGGAGGGGGCGGCGGGACTTCCCTCCGCCTCATCGCTCACGTCAGCGTCGGCCCTGCCCCTCCTACCCTCAGTGAAGGAAGGGGGTGAGGCCAACGCGAGCAGCAAGGAGGGGGCGGCGGGACTTCTCTCTGCCTCCTTCTCGCGTCAGCGTCGGCCCCGCCCCTCCTTCCTTCAGTGAAGGAAGGGGGCGGGGCCAATGCAAGCAGTGAGGGGGGCGGGGCTTCCCTCTGCGTCCTCGCTCGCGTCAGCCCCGCCCCTCCTTCAGTGAAGGAAGGGGGTGGGGCCGATGCGAGCAGCAAGGAGGGGGTGGCAGGAAGCCGCGTCAGAGGCCCTAGGGCCTATGGCGCTCCGCGCACAGGCGCGCTCGAAGATAAAACTTTATAAAAAAAAGTTTTTTTAAAAATTAAAATTTTGGGGGTTCCGGACCTGCTGCCCCCCCATGGCTGCCACCCTAGGCCATGGCCTAGGGTGGCCTTATGGGTAATCCAGGCCTGGCAGGAAACTATGCCAAAATAATATTATGATTATGGTAATTATTGGAGAAAATATTGTTTTGCATGCAGAATCAACAGCGTGAAAATTTTGTACAGAATAAGTTTCAAATATTCATTTTTCGGCCTCCTGGGCCTGATCTTTGTTCAGTCTCCAGGCATAAGAAGGCCACCATAGAATTGCAGTGGAGAACCCATAGATTCTTAGAGAGGCATTTGTCATTCCTAGAAATCTCTAGGTTCCCCCAGCATGACTTTGTGGTCAACGTCTTCCCGAAAGAGGATCCAGAGATTCCTAGAGGGGTTATTACCTCTAGGAATGTCTAAGTCTTAATACCTCTAGGAATCGCTAAGTCCTCCGACACAACTTTATGGTCAACGTCTGCTGAAGTTGACTATACAATTGCAATGGAGGACCTACTTGTTGTCTTTAGGATTCTTAGGACCTCCTGCATGACTTTAAGGTCAACATCTGCTCGAAGGTGATTGCATAATTGCAATGGAGGACCTACTTGTTGTCTCTAGGAATCCTTAGGACCTCCAGCATGACCTTATGGCCAACTCTTGCTGGACTCTGGTCATCATGTTGTGCTGGAGACCTTGTTATCCTCGAGGGCCAGTTTCTAACCCCGTTCTGCTGCAGGTGAGATGGTCCGTCAAGCTCGGGTCCTGGCCCAGGCGACCTCTGACCTCGTGAATGCCATGCGCTCGGACGCCGAGGCGGAGATCGACATGGAGAACTCCAAGAAGCTTCTGGCGGCCGCAAAACTCCTGGCCGACTCGACCGCCAGGATGGTGGAAGCTGCAAAGGTACCCCAAGAAAAGCCACGAGAGAGAGTTGAGGGACAAATAATTGAAGTCATGGGGAAGACCTGTACGCAAAAGCAGTTTGTGATTTATTTATTTATTTTATTTGTTTACTTTGTTTCATACCCCGCCCTCTCTCCCTCATTAAGAGACTCAGAGTGACTCAGAGTTGGCAACAATTCGATGCCATTTGTTCTTATCCGGAGAAGAGGGGAAACCAAGTAATCTGCAACTTAAGCCCAGAGGTGTTGAAAGAATACCCAAAGATACCAGATCTGGGTTTATTTACTTATTTATGACATTTATATGTCACCCTTTTCACCCCGAAGGGGACTCAGAGCAGCTTACAAGATGCATATACATACAATATATTATATTATTAGCATAGTACAAGATCAGTATTATATATTACTATATTGTACTATACCATTATTGACGTGATGCAGACGCCAATTAAAGCCAAGCCCAGATGTAAAAGGGGGTAACAAAAGGTTTATTATACAAGGAATGGGAATTTTTGCGGGTTTTTGCCTAACCGGCAAAAACCCACAAAAACCCAGGGAAAGTCCAAAAAATCACTGCAGGAGAATCCAAAACAAACTCAGGACGTCCTCTGTGACGTCCTTCGTGGGATGATCCAAAAGCGTAGTCTGTAACCGGTCCGGAGTCAAGGGCAGGAGAATGACGGAGGAAACGAGGAGACAATCCAAGGTCCAACAGGAGCTAAATGTATAGGGACAACACACATCGTAATCTCCATAAATCACATTGTCAACCTCCCTCCGTTGTAATACAATACCAGTCTTGCAGCTTGAAACTCACAGAAGGTCCAGCGGAGTTCAAACCCCGCCACTAGGGACACACGGCTGTAGCTGGACAGAAAACAGAACATTGAAACCCCAAACCCCCCACCTTTCCCAACTGCAGCAGCATCTCAGCCCAAAAAGGTGGCAGAGTAAAACTTTAACTCACGAGTAAACTGGATCAGTAACACGATGCAAGATAACAGGATGCCAAGATAACAGGATACCAGACACAACTCCTTGCCCGCCGCAAGGAGTCATTTCCAAAGCCCACATTTTATAGCCCTAATGATCAGACTTGCCCGAAGAACACTCCCCTGGATCAGGTGATGCAGCTGCTTCCCTCTCTGCAGCTGACACTCTTTGTGAGTCTCTCCAAGCTCCCCAGCGTCTCTCAAAACTTAGTGTTTCCCAGTCATTCCCAGAAATTTCAGAGGGCCAGTCTTTGTCACTGTCAAATCCCATAAACGTATCACTACTAGAGTCAGCATTACACACGTCCCTAACTTCCTGTACCAAGGTCCAATCTAGCTCAGTATCACTCTCTTCTGACTCCAGTTCCTCATCTCTGTGAAAGCCCTCAAAGGACTCAGAATCAGAGGGAGACATAAGTATCTGCCAAATTCTCTTCCTTTGTTCCAACCCTTCACTGCTGGAATCGCTTGCATTCCTCTTTCTGCCTGCTCCAGCGTTTAGAGTACTATCAGCCCCTCCCAATTGCATACTACTCTCAGACGCTGATGATTCAGCGTCTTCTGCAGCCCTACTATCAGGCAACGCCGAGGGCTGAATTACAACACTTACATTGTAATATTATTAATAATATTACATGTAATATGAAATATATAATTATATTGTCATATTATTAGTAGTAGTGTTATATTGTATTATCCTATAATAATATAAATATATGTATATACAATATATTATATTACATTACGTTATGTTATGTTATATTATAGTAGTAGTACAGATCCCCCAATGGTTAACTTGAGGGGCAAGACATTCATGACGGCTTTGCAGAAAAGTATCTCCCCCCCCCCCTACCAGAAATATCTTCCAAGTTGAGTTTAATTTTTAGTTTTTCCTCTATGATGCAAATGGCAAATTCTAAGAATTGTGTTTGATTTTGCCAGTTTGTTCAGAACCGGGAAAGAAAGCCAACAACGGTGGGGACGGAGGAAACCGACACGCGGGTCTCTCCATTTGAAGTCTAGATTTTAGGAAGCCACTTGTACCACTTACATAGATTTTGGAGCATTCAAAGTGTCCATTTCCATCTCCTTTGATCCTGCTTTTTCCATGTCAGTTGCGTGTTTCTTAATGTGTGTGTTTTGCCAGGGGGCGGCGGCCAACCCGGAGAACGAAGACCAGCAGCAGCGTCTCCGGGAAGCGGCCGA
Source organism: Anolis apletophallus (assembly GCA_030556195.1). Classification (NCBI taxonomy): domain Eukaryota; kingdom Metazoa; phylum Chordata; class Lepidosauria; order Squamata; family Anolidae; genus Anolis; species Anolis apletophallus. Next base: position 43,730,719 of record JARBWK010000015.1, on the reverse strand, counting down.
AGGCCTGCGAGTGGCCACCAACGCGGCCGCCCAAAACGCCATCAAGAAGAAGATCGTGAACCGGCTGGAGGTCAGAAGGCAGCCAGGGCTTATTTTCTCATTTTCACATTTAATCGCTTCGGCTGAATGCAGGGAACGCCAAAGCAACTGAATGCGCGGCTCAGTTTGCCTTCCGTCTCTGCAATGAGGTGGAGTCACTCTGGAGCTTTAAGGTGGTGAACAGGCCTCATGGAAATAAAATGGCAGGTTGACTCAAATGTAATGCTCACCTTTGTGGGCTAAATGACGTTCCCAAAATGCGGCTGCGCATTAGATTCATGTCATTCAGTGCCAAGCCAAATCAGAAGGGAAAGCAGCTTCAGGAGCTCCTCTTTGAGGGATATTATTATTATTATTGTGTTTAAAAGTATTATTAAAAGTATGATCACATTATTATTATTAGTAGTAGTATGTTTATGTTTATTTATGCCCTGCTTTATGTCTCCTGAAGGAGACTGAAAGCAGCTTACTATGACCACATTATTACCGTGTTTCCCCGAAAGTATGACACCCCTGATTGTAAGACGTATCGGGGGTGTCAGGGGGGTCGGCTAATGTAAGCCGTACCCCGAATGTAAGCCGTACCTCGTCGCCACGCCACGCCGCCGCCGCCCATCGGCCCATCGGCCGCGGCACACCTCCGCGACACACCTCCTTTCTGCCAGGCCTCCAAGGGAGGGGGAAGAGAGCAGAAGCATGGCAAAGCGTGCGCTGCGTCAGAGTGGGAGCGTCGTCCGCTGCCCCGCCCCTGGCTCTCTTCCCCGTCCTTCCTTTGTCCAAGAAAGGGAGGAGAGAGAGCCAGGGGCGGGGCAGAGCGGCGACGCGTCACTCTGACCGCAGCGGCGCTTTGCCATGCTTCTGGCTTTCTTCCCCTCCCTTCCTTTGTCCAGAAAGCTGCGCCACGGAGGTGTGCCGCGGCGGCGTGACGGCGGCAGCGGCGGCGGCGTGGGCGCGGCGATGGGGTACGTCTTAGTTTATATAAGACGTACCCCGAAAGTAAGACGTAGGGGGACTTTTCAATTTAAAAGAAAGTAAGACGCTGTCTTACTTTCGGGGAAACACGGTATTATTATTAGTAGTAGTATGTTTATGTTTATTTATGCCCTGCATCATCTCCTGAAGGAGACTCAAAGCAGCTTACTAGTAAAAGTATGACCACAATATTATTATTAGTAGTATGTTTATGTTTATTTATGCCCTGCTTTATGTCTCTTGAAGGAGACTCAAAGCAGCTTACTATGACCACATTATTAGTAGTAGTAGTAGTATGTTTATGTTTATTTATGCCCTGCATCATCTCCTGAAGGAGACTCAAAGCAGCTTACTAGTAAAAGTATGACCACAATATTATTATTAGTAGTATGTTTATGTTTATTTATGCCCTGCTTTATCTCTCCTGAAGGAGACTCAAAGCAGCTTACTATGACCACATGACCACATATTATTAGTAGTAGTATGTTTATGTTTATTTATGCCCTGCATCATCTCCTGAAGGAGACTCAAAGCAGCTTACTAGTAAAAGTATGACCACAATATTATTATTAGTAGTATGTTTATGTTTATTTATGCCCTGCTTTATGTCTCTTGAAGGAGACTCAAAGCAGCTTACTATGACCACATTATTATTAGTAGTAGTAGTATGTTTATGTTTATTTATGCCCTGCATCATCTCTCCTGAAGGAGACTCAAAGCAGCTTACTAGTAAAAGTATGACCACAATATTATTAGTAGTAGTATGTTTATGTTTATTTATGCCCTGCTTTATCTCTCCTGAAGGAGACTCAAAGCAGCTTACTATGACCACATTATTATTATTATTAGTAGTAGTAGTAGTATGTTTATGTTTATTTATGCCCTGCATCATCTCTCCTGAAGGAGACTCAAAGCAGCTTACTAGTAAAAGTATGACCACAATATTATTAGTAGTAGTATGTTTATGTTTATTTATGCCCTGCTTTATCTCTCCTGAAGGAGACTCAAAGCAGCTTACTATGACCACATTATTATTATTAGTAGTAGTAGTAGTAGTATGTTTATGTTTATTTATGCCCTGCATCATCTCTCCTGAAGGAGA